>SRPU01001213.1:0-10572 GCA_018360185.1 Claviceps lovelessii
TATTTATTACTTTTATTCACTACTTTTATATTAAATAATTTATAGCTTTATAATAATTCTTTAAAGGCTTTATAAAATCTAACTAATAAATGGTTTTTTATTAGATTTTTTCTTTAAAGTAAGCTCTACTCTTATTATTATACTAAGTATTAATTATAGTAAAAATAGTCTTTATACTTTAGTTATTATAGTTTTTATTTTTAAGCTAATTAGGCCTTAGACTTAATATTAATTTCTATAAGTAATTAATAAGGTAATAGTTAGGTCTTCTTTTATATAAAATATCCTAATTTTAAATACATCCCTTACTTTCTAGCTTTTAAAGTTAAGCGCTCTAGTGCTTTATTAGCTATACCTAAGAGCTCTTTCCTTTTATAGGTTACTAAAGTATTAATACATTTTATAAGTTTTAAAGGGTAGCTAGTCCTTACTAACTTTATAATACTATTATTTAATATAGTAGCTACTTTAATTATTAATATTAAGTATTTATCTCTACTAGCATCTAAGTAGTTATTTTACCCTTTATAGTAGGTTTATTTTTATTACCTTTATTCTATATAAATTATTTTAAAACTATAGAATTAACTAGGTTTTAGTAATCCTTATTAACTAAGCTTTATTAGCTTTTATAACTAAAGCTTATAAAAGCCTCTCCTTAGTATATAGTTTACTCTACTCCTACTAAATTAGGCATTACCTAGGGAGTTTAAAGTTTAAAAGTATATTTATAAGCTTTTAAGTATTTTTTACTAAAACCCTTTATTAAAAAAGGCGCTTCTACCCTTAAGTTTAAACTCTTTATATATATTTATTATACCTATAGTAATTACTCTAATAATAATAAAAGGAGGTTAACTTTATTATTAAGTTCTATATTTATTTAAAGAGCTTAAAATTAAGCTTTTAGCTTAGAGACTAATTATACCTTTATACTTTCCTTTCTTAAATTATAAAAGACTTTCTTATTAAATATTATATTCCTTATTATTATTACCTTCCCTAGTAAAAGGATTTATATATAATAAATTCTTAAAGCTATATAGCCTATAAGGTATTTAATATAGCCTCTAAAGCTTATTTTAAAATACTATTTATTTCTATTAGCTTTACGCTCTTTAAATATTAAAAAAGCATAGTATTTATATATATATAGGCCGCTTTAATTTAGTCTTAGGTTTACTATAAGCGCTTATATTAGTAAATAAGCATTATTATAAAACTAACTCTTAAGGACTTTAATAGGTATTTTCCACTTTAATTACTATATTAAACTAATATTATATAAAAAAGCTACTACCTATATACTTTTTAACTATAGATTTAGTAGAAGCCCTATACCTTAAAGTATAGTAATAAACTTAGTTATAATTATTTAGTTTACTTTTTTTATATTTCTATTTAGCTTATAAGTATATAGTAAAGGGCTTTTTAATTCTATACCTTTAGATTATACCTATACTTAAAATACTATATAGCCTTGCTTTAAAATCACTACTCTCTTATTATTCTACCTATATCTTATAATTAAGAGTCTAAACTACCTTAATACCTACTATTTAAAGTAAACTAATATATTAAATATAGACTTAAGGGTTTTATTAAGAAGTATATATACTTATATTATCTTACTATACTTATCTTTAAAGATAAGTAGCTATTTTATACTATTAAAGCTCTTTAAATAATCTTAAAGATTTTAGTAAACCCTTTAAAAAGGTTTTAGAGACTACCTTTTTAGTTACTATTAAAAGATTATACATTTAGTGTATATAAGTGTATATACTTTATAATCTTTATGCTTTATTCCTTAAATTTATATACCTTTTATATATAAAGCAAGCTTACTTAAGGTATCTTTACTAAGGTAGCTAGAGTAAAAATGCTAAATCTCTTCTTTATTAGTATATAGTAAGCTTAGGTCTTTATTAAAATACTAGCGCTATAAGCTTTATATATATATATTATATAATTTTATTATAGAAAACATAACTAAAGGGGAGTATAAAGTTACTTTTAAGGGGATTTTTAAATAGTTATAATAAGGCTTATATTTAAGGAATATAATATTAAACTTTTTAATAAGGTTTACTAGCATTATACTTTATTCTATAGGTTTAAAGTGTAAAGTGCTATTAAATCTATAATACTATATACCCTTTTTTATTAAATAGCTCTTTAATATAATATTTATATAAAATCCTTTAATAACTATAATATTTATTAATATAAGGTTTTCTATTTAAGTACTATTTTTACTATTTAAAATCTTCCTAAGCATATAAGTCCCTCTTTTACTAATTTAAAAAGAGATTATACTAGCCTTAAAATAGTTATTTTTAGTAGTTTTAAATATTTTAGGCTTAAGTAGGTTAATACTATTAACTATATATATTACTCTATAGTTATTAAAAAGAGTGCTTTTTAATAGTATATGCTTTTTATACTTTAGGGTTATAAAAACTACCTTTAGTAGTTCCTCTACGCTAACTAAGTTAGAGTTAAGAGTTACTACTAAGATTCCTTTAGGGAAGCTGCCTTAGGGTAGCTATAAGGCTTTCTTAGCCTATTTATTCTTCTTAATATTAGTATATAAAGTCTCTTAATAAGAGCTCTTATAGCTTTATTTTACTTTATTAAGGTTATTTTTAGTTAGCTTATAATAAAGGTTAATTTCTTTCCTTATAATAAATTAGTATAGGGTTTTGCATTCTCTTAGCTTTTAAGTATGCTTTCTAACCATTTTTCTATATAAATAATTATAGCTCTTTATTCCCTTCTTAGCCTTACTCTTATTCTTATTATTAAAGTATACACTAAGTATAGTATAGACTTCTTTTTTAAATAATATCTTAAAGGTCTAAGTTACCTTATAGTATTTTATAAATTTATTAGTAATGCTTTATAGTATTATCTTTTCTAGTAAAAAGTTAGAGTATTTAACTAGTTTAATAAGCTTTACTTATACTTAAAAAGGCTTAAAGCATACTCTAACTACTTAAAGGAAATTATAAATTATATTTAGTCCTTAAACCTTATTAATATTATTTTATAATGCTTATTAATAAAGTGTATTCTATAATTTAATTTAGTAGTTAAGTTATAAATTTATATATTTAGCCTCCTAAAGTAATATAAGGTAGTGCATTACTATCTCTACTTTTATAATTATATCTCTTAGTAAGAATCTTACTTTAAGATATTTAATAATTCTCCTTAAAGGGATTTCTCCCTTCTTTAAATTACCTTATAAAGAATTTAATACTATAAAATATATATTTAGCTTAATAAAGCTAGCAATTTAAGTATAAAAAGCTTAGTTCTTTTTTTCTTACTCTTTATAATTATAAAAAGAAATTTTCTATTTATATTTATAATACTAAATAGCTTTATTTATAGTAAATTTATAATTTTCTATAAAGTACTTTATAATAAATTAAATAAAATCTTCTTTTATAGTAGCTTTTAGCTTCTTAGGAAGGTTTAATTCCTTTTTTAAAAGAGTAAGGTTAACCTTATTTTAAATTATTTACCCTTAAGCTACTACTTTAAGCGCTTTAAACTAATTATTTTAATACTCTATAGAGATAAGCTTCTTAGCTAGCATTAGAATTTAAAGATTTATAATAAAAGTTATCTTTACTATTAAAAAGAGAATAAAAAGAGATTTAAATATATATATTTAATAATATAGGCATATAGCATTAGTTATAGGGAGTCTTATTAACTTCCTCCTAAGCTTATAACTAATACACAGCAGCGCTTAAATTATTAGCTTATATTAATGCTATATCTTACTATATATAAAATGCATATAAAGGAAAATGTCTGTGAAATAGTGCGCACAGCCGCAGCCCTTGCGTAGCGCGGGATTACGATAATCCGCGCGTTGTATGTGATCCACCTACGCGTTCCGGGCAACAAGTCCCGGCCCCACCTTCTCGCCTGACTTCGGCACAGTGGGCAAGAGGCAAGAGGCAAGAGGCAAGAGGCAGGAGGCAGGAGGCAGGAGGCAGGAGGCATGAGGGCAAGTGCATGTGGGCAAGTGGGCGGTAGGTAGAAGGAAGGATGGCGGCTGCACACGCATTTATTTACAAATGCCATGTTTTTTTATGCGACTTTTCAGACATGGCCTCTTGTTGAGGTGACTGGGTAGCGTTCTGCGCGTTTCAAAACTATGGGGTTTGTTTGGCGTTGCCCTCCGGCAAACCACTTTTGGAACAGATATTGGATTAGCACGGCGAATAAAAAGGGCTGGCGAGCAGCGACCGAGCCTAGGGCCTGTTCTGGTGACTCGTGAAGAACAGAAAGGTCCAACACTTTTGGATCGTCGCGTTACGAGACAATTGAGTACACATGCCATGCCATCCCGTTTCCAGGACCATTTCCAACCATGGCGGCAATTCAACAACCAGAGTTCCAGTACATACAACATGTGTCCACACACATGTGCATGCGCATGCATGTAAAGCGGTGGCATCTCCATTTTGAAGCCATTGGCTCAGCATTCTATGCGTCTTTTCATTCCTGCGCGGACGATGGCGTGAACTAGCCCATGGAGCGAGGAGCGAGGGCCGTTGCTTCAAGCTTGTCGTGCCCGCTCACGACGTGGCGTCCTTGGTGCGGTCCCATAGTGCGACAAGCATTTCAAAATCAAAATGAGCCTTGCGGATGAGACGAGCGTCTGGATCCAGACTGCAGCCCCTCGAGGAAACCTTTTTTGCACTTTTGCATCAACTTCATGGGCACGCGGTTAAGTGGTTTAAGGGGTCCAACGTGGCTATCCACCTCTAGTGACAATGATCACGAGGAACGAACGCTAACGGCAGCTCAACCCGCCCTCGAGATGTTGTTTCCAAATGAGCTCTCCAGATGCCGTCTCCCTAGTTGACTGCCGAAATGCTGGAACGCAATAGAGCGATTTTCACTTGTTTGGCCGCTGTATATTGACTCGGGGCAATGGCCATTGTGTGGTCTTGGTTGTGGTTGCACTCGCAGTTCGTAGTCGTAGTGTAGTCGAGTCCGACGTGGCGCTCGGGCACTCGGGCGCTCGAGCGCAAGCCCGGTTAAATTCCTAGTGTCTAGCTAGAACCATTGCCATTGAAAGCTGATGAAATGAGTGAAGGATTGATTGATCATTGCAGTAGCGGAAGATTTTGATGGCAAGTCTGCAACATTGAAGCTCGGCGATTCCTCGGCTCACATCCATCACTGGCCTATGAGAAGGCGCCGACGAGGGCGGCGAATAGGCGAATAGAGGAAGCAGAAGAAGATGGCAAGGGAAACGGCGAAGGAGAGGAAGAAGAAACGAAGACGCGAAGAAGAAGTAGTGAAACAAAACAAACCGACGGGAGGCTGCGGGGGGCCGCGAGCACCTCCAAGGGCGCTCCGAAGGGGCTCGAGCTTCGAGGGGCGAAGATTGGGACACTGGTGATGGAGCTTTGGGGTTGAGACTTTGGAGACTTTTGAGACTTTTGAGACGTCAAGAGTCGAGCCGCCAGACCAGCCCCGCTCCCCCTCCCCGGAGTGCATGAACTCTCGTGAAGCATTAACCGGCGTTCCACCACGCGAGAACCCTGATCTCCACCTCTCCACCCTCCATCAATCACCTCAAAAAATTCCGACATGAATAATGGTTGTTCATCCAGGTGCCGGTTCTTGGCAGTTTCAACTCTGTGACTTTATTTTGGCGCCTTTTTGACTATACTAGGCTTGTTTTTTTTTTCTCTCTACTATTTCCATACGTCTAATTCTGCTCTCCTTTAATCGGTCTCTCTCTCTCTTTCTCTCTCTCTCTCTCTTTTGCACTCCCCCCCCCTTTCCTTCTTTCTTTCTTTCGTTTTCGCATCCGAATCAGCAAAGCTACAACTCGTCAGCGGGCTGAATCGTGTCGGACATTGACAAAACGCATTGAAACGGATCGATTGAGCCTCCGCCTCTCCTGTCGTAGTGGCAGCACCAGCCCCGTACTTGTTTCGACGTCAATCTCTTGCTCCCACTCACTCGACTCCGATTGTGTCAGAGCATACCCTAATATCCTGCCGGCTTTGAAACGACGAAACTGCGGTTTTTTCGACAGCAAAGGACGGCCAATACCGACCGAACCCCGTCGCATGTCGTGAAACTACACTGGTTTTATCACTTGGGGTTGTTGGAAAAACTGGTGGCTCAAAGGTCCTCAGATCTAGTAGACTTTTTACTTTGCCCCTGGTCTTAATCATCACGTCTGCCTTAATTTTTAATCTTCTTCTTTCTCTCTTTCTCTCTTTCGTCAACGTCGAATCTTGGGCATTCTTACGTCTCCGTCCATCACATCAACCAGCCTACGACAACACCCGGCTTCGGTTGCATTCATCACCCCTTCGCTATCATGGCGCTGCCACGAATATCGACGTTTCTACCAACCATAACATGCTCAGGATGTGGCAGTCAGGTACAGATTTCTTTGATGGGAGATCATATTTGTAGCAGTTCATCAAAAGAGCGTATGTTCTCCAATACCTCCAAGGCTGTGAAAACTTTTTTTTTTAGCTGATACATACTCTTCATCCAGTATCACCACCACCAGAAGAATGCGAAGCCCCTGAAATTCAATTTAATCAATCACAATACCCGCAGGACAGACGGACACCGCCTCCTCAGGCTGAAGAAACAAACGCCGCGGGTAAGAAAAATAATTCTTTATGTGATTCATCATGCGCGACATTATCAGAAAACCATCTAATCAATTCCTAGGTACAGGAACTACTTATTTGCATAGAGGGCAGCTGACCCCCAAGAGTCAGCCAAGTCAGTCACGGCATGTTTCTCCGGTAAAGATGGACAGGGAGAAGGGCTTTTCCGAGAACACTTTGGGAGCGCCTAAACTTGCAACTCTGCCAACTAACCGGCCGGGAGGCTACGGTGGATTTGGTGACCCGAAGTCCAACGCTCAAGACAAGCAGCGCACGGGCGCAACCTTTATGGAGAGAATAAACAATACGATTCCGGGGCCATTTGATCCAGCTAGACGACCTGTTGCAGCGACAGACGCTTATTCCCAGCGCAAAGAGTTCCAAAACCGCTGGACACCACCCGATGAGCGATCCCCCCCACGACTGCCGATGAAGGACGGCTATGAAGGCTTCGGAGCACCAAACAGACTACAAAATAGCCATCAACCCAGTCTTGTTCGTTCCGAGACATTCCCAAACCCATCTTCGAGTACGAAATCCTCTCGGATACGTCAGAGCCCATCTGTTTCCGAGCCTCGAGCTCATGGGTCACACGACCCCAGTGGACTCGAACATGATTCAAGAAGGTTCATGGGACGCGACCCCTCACCTATACCACCTCCTCGGACGGGCTTGCTGTTCGAGTACACTTCAAAGAATGCAGGGTCGGTCGACTTGGCAGCCGAATTCGGAATCAAAAACCCATATCACGCTTCGATGAGCTCCGTGTCATCTGGTTACTCTGATTCCAGCGTAACTAATCACCTTACGGCACAAACAAGTCTGACAGTGGCAGACACAAGGTCAACTGGCGATAGAACCAAGGCTAGTGACACGCGCAGTGATGCATCAGCCGCAAGTTCTCGTCACTTTGCCCCTCAAGTGGCCGAAATGCCTGTCGGGACGCTGCCAAGAGATTTTCAGAACGATGGAGTTTCCCACAGTCCTGACAGCAGACAGCATACTTACGCTCCCTATCGGAGAGAATACATGCACAGCTCTTCACGAACACAGGGTGCTGGTGGTGGTGAAGGAGACGGCAGCGGGCATGCGCACGAAGGCCGTAGGTTCAATACTTCAAACGAAAACATGGACTTGCCTTGTCCAAAGCGACAGGACACCTGGGAACCGCAGTGCACACGGGGGCACATCTCACGGCCTTCCCGGGGCGATTGCAAAGGTTGTGGCATGGAAATCACCGGCAAGAGCATTTCGTCAGCGGACGGGAGGTTGACGGGCAAATACCACAAGGCATGCTTCGTATGCTCAACTTGCCGCGAACCATTCCCGTCTTCTGACTTCTACGTGCTTGGCGACAAGCCGTACTGCGCACAAGACTACCACCGGCTCAACAACAGCCTATGTGGAAGCTGTGGGCGGGGCATTGAGGGCCGATTCGCGGAAGACGAGGCCAGGGTCAAGTACCACGTCGGCTGTTTCCGCTGTCTGGACTGCGGGCTCTCCCTGGCTGACGGGTACTTTGAGGTTGGAGGCTACGCGTACTGCGAACGAGATGCGTGGAAAAGAGTTCAGGCACAGTCATATCCTGAGCAAGGGACGTATCAACCCGGACCACCTCACGGCACATATGGTGCTCGCACGATGAACCCCCACGGCTTTCCCGGACGACCTTATCCTCACTCCGGCCAGAGCGGGAGACCCTACCCGCCGCCGTCGAATACCAATGCGAAGGGCGGACGTCTGGCCGCTGGCGGAGCAGACCAACGACTTCGAATGAACAAGCGCATGACCCGGCTCGGGAACATGAACCTCTAATAAGAATCGACCGCTAGAGAGAGCCAGCACACATGCACTCAGGAGTGGTGACCATGTTGTGCTGTGCCATCTTTTTGATGAAGACTTTGAAGAGTGGAGGAGCTACCATGGCTTAGCTGCGTCCTTTTATCATTATTGTCTATATCCATCGATTCCATGGCACAACTACATTTTTTTTTTGGTGTGAGTTCTCATAATGCTTGTTTTTTTGTAATACCCCTCTACGAGAGCATTTCACATGTTGATGGACATGTGCGGACGTTTTTTTTTATCTTATTATTTAATGGTTTAGTTTTTTTTTTTTCGGGACTGTTGTATGCAATAGTTGTTTGTTTGATACCCCGTCATCAGCATTTACATCTCATTACTCTATGGCTTAGTTCTTTCTCCGGGGTCGTTATGACAGTTGTTTGTTTGATACCCTGTTATTAGCATTTACATCTCATCACTTAATGGCCTAATTTTTTAATTCTTTTTTTTTTCTTGGGTGGGGTGGGGGGGGGTCGTTGTCAAGTTGTTCGTTTCACTCCGTTACCAGAGCATTACACGGTGCTACGCGGATACCTTTACATTTACATGTCATTACTTCACGGCGTCATTTTTTTTTTCTTTGATTGTTGTGGTAACTGTTTTTGTAACGTCCTTTGCGGGCTTGCGCATGTCTAGAGAAGACGGGCGATTGGCGGTTTAGCTACATCTCATCACTTCATTGCTGCTGTTGCATTGCTGTCATTGTCGTTTATACAGTACCCCTCACGAGCATTACACACGTCTACAGAAACGCGCCGATGCTCTTTTTTTTTTTCCCAAGAGCGGAGGACCATAAACTTTATTCTCCCGTGACGTGTCCTTTAAGCCAAAAACCCATGAGGGTGGTGCACTCATGGTCCGATCATTTTACCGTCTGGGACTCTGCGACGTAGTATCTTGGGGCTAGCAGGCGTTTTCCAGATCCCAAGCTGCCGTTTTATGTCTGTACTCACTGGCCTAGTACAAGTGTACATATTATGTATATGTTAAGTGTGTTACTGCTCCACTGGGTAGTCGGGAGAGCATCTGCACGTAAACGAGATGTTGTGGACTGAGCTGCCGTGACAGTTCCATCGGATGCCGTATGCAATGTATTTCTCTTCTTTTCTCTGTCTCTTTTCTTGTTTTTCTTTTCTTTTCTTTTCTTTTCTTTTCTTTTCTTTTCTTTTCTTTTCTTTTGTCATCCTTTTTATAAATCTTATGCGATCTAGTGTATATCTTGTTATTCCTTACTTTGGACGTCTTTTTTTTTTTTGTTCCATCTTTTTATTAATTCATATATTTATTTAGTTGTTTGTTTTATTTTTCGTCCCTTTTTCTCGTACTGTCCCGTCCATACTGCGCTGTGAAACCTCAGCCGAGCCACAGACTCGTCTGCCCCGTGGTCCGCTCCCGCCATCGTCGACGGCCAAGGGACCCCCGCCGCGCGGGTTTCGCCCCCTTGCTCCACAATACAATGAGCCGCCCGCCGGCGCGGGTGTTTTGGTGTTTTGGGGCCAACGCGAATCCAACCTCTGAGTCTTTGACGCTGGATGTGGATGTGGATGTGGATGTGGATGTGGATGTGGATGTGGATGTGGATGTGGATGTGGATGTGGATGTGGATGCGGGTGTGGGTGTGGGTGTGGAAGCGGATGAGTTGATCAACATGCCGCCTAAATTCGAGGGGAGGGGGGAAAAGAATCATTTTACATCACAGCAAAGTAGGGGTTAGGAACAAGAAAAAGAACATCAAGGACGAAAGAGGGGGGGCCCGAGATGCAATGGTTTGCTGGCACATTCAGCCTATAGGTCGTAGCTGTGTAGTACTTGGGTACCTAAGTACCTACTTACATGTAACAAGGTTGTTATGCACATGCCGTGTTGTACGACGTGCTTAAGCAAGGGGAAGAACAGGCCTGTCACGTCGAGCCAAGAGATGTGCTCTACGATTGCACGGTTGGTCTATTGAATCCTGATTTTCTGTATATATATTTAAATAGTTTTCTGGGTTTTTTTTTTCGGTCTTTTTTCTTTTTCGTCTTTTCTTCTCTTTTTTTTTTTTTTTTTTTTT
>SRPU01001214.1:0-10570 GCA_018360185.1 Claviceps lovelessii
TTTTTCCCTTCTCTCTCTCTTCACTCTTCATCCTTTACATCTCAAGTTCCCCTCCAGACAACATCGTCAATACATGGATACACTGTACAGTAGCATTCACCCCAGCTACCTTCTCCATCCAGGTACCTGCATGTCGCATCGAGGTGTCGACGTTGCTGTTTCGAACGCCCCACTCCGACTCCCGTCCCGAGGCTGGGCGGTGGGGAGCCACTCTGATGGCTGCTCGTGCACGTGTGCTCCGGAGCTCTCCAGTGGTCCCGCAGTGCTCTGCCCCGCCAGTTGGCTGGCCTGGGCCTGCAGCGCTGAGCGTCATTCCATTACCGACCACCTGGCTGGGCTGGCTGGGCTGGCTGGGCTGGCTGGGCTGGCTGATGAGCTGGCTGATGAGCTGGCTGGGCTGTGATGACTCCCCCCCCGAGGACCAATAAACGGAGATTCCCATGTCCAATGCCCCATCCCTGCTCCTGCCTGCTCCTGCCTGCTCCTGCCTGCTCCTGCCTGCTCCTGCCTGCTCCTGCCTGCTCGGCTTCCTCCTCCTCCCTCCCTCCCCTTGACCATCAAGACCTCCCAATTCCTCCTCACGAGCCACAAGCCTTGCCGACGTGGCGCATCGCATCGCATCGCATCGCCGTGAACCCTTCCTCCGCCTTCGCCGCCGAAGCAACCGCTCGCGTCCATCAGCTCTCCGGTCCTCTGTCCTCCTCACCCTGACTACTACGCCTCTTGTCGACCCTCCTTCTCTCCCCATCACTACGTCACCACACACCACCGCCTCACCGCATCACCACATTCACATTCACATCCACATTCACATCCACGTCACCATGGTAGACTATACCACGGGCACCATGCCCTTGAGCCCGGTGCACAAGCCGCCCTACACCATTGAAGCTCCCGGCTACGAAAAGGTCCCCGGAGAGACAATTCCTCGCCGCCATCCCCGTGCCAAGAACGGTCTCCTCACTCGCCCCTCGGACGACGTCAACAACATTTTCGACATCGTGACGCACAGCGCCCGCTTGTACCCCAACCACCAGGCTCTCGCCTCGCGCAAGCTGATCAAGCTCCACAAGGAGACCAAAAAGGTCAAGAAGCTCTACGACGGCCAACTTCAAGAAGTCGACAAGGAATGGCAGTTCTTTGAGCTCTCGGGCTACTCCTACATCACATACAAGGAATACGAGACTCTTGTTCTTCAGCTTGGCTCTGGTCTTCGCAAGTTGGGCCTCACGCCAAAAAACAAGCTTCACCTCTTTGCCACCACCAGGTAAGAATAATGCCCCCCCCCCTCTCTCTCTTTTTCTCTCCTGTCTTACCCCCCCCCCCCCCCTTTTGCTGAATCAAAACCTCTTGGACTAGTTTGCCATGGATCTCCATGTCACACGGCTGCGCTTCCCAGTCCATTGCCATCGTTACCGCCTATGATACCCTTGGCGAAAGCGGCGTAGAGCACTCTCTGATTCAGAGCGATGCCACCGCCATGTTCGTGGACCCTCACTTGTTGAGAACTGCTGGTGGCCCAATCAAGAAATCTGGCGTCAAGATCGTCATCATCAACGAGGACTGTATCTTCAGTACCGGCCACGAGATTGAGGATTTCCGAAACAACAATCCTGATCTCCAGGTCCTCACTTACGAAGAGCTTCGGAAGCTCGGACAGGAAAACATGGTCGATCCTGTTCCTCCCAAGCCCGAGGACCTGTACTGCATCATGTACACGTCTGGCTCGACCGGTCCGCCCAAGGGCGCTTGCCTTACCCACGAGGGTGTTGTTTCTGGCCGTACGTCGATCCAGTCGCATGTCTTTGAACGTCTGAGAACACAAAAAAAAAAAAAGAGAGAAAGAAGGAGAAAAAGAAAAATGGGGGGGAAACAAGCGACTAACCTGAAAATATTCTAGTCACCGGTCTTTATACCTGCGTTGACGGATGCATTAGCGACAAGGAGTTCGTTTTAGCCTACTTGCCACTGGCTCACATTTTTGAAATGGTCCTCGAAAACCTGGTGCTCTTCATAGGTGGAACCTTGGGCTATGGCAACCCGCGTACCCTATCCGACGTCTCCGTCAAGAATTGCGCTGGCGATATGCGCGAATTCCGACCCACTGCTCTCGTCGGTGTTCCCCAGGTCTGGGAAACGGTCAAGAAGGGAGTCATGTCGAAGCTCGACAGCTCCAGCCCTTTGCTCAGGGGCTTGTTCTGGAGCGCCTACAACTACAAGTCCTTCATGACACGGCACAAGCTGCCTCTTGCCAGCGTTTTCGACGGCCTCGTCTTCTCCAAGGTTCGCCAGCTGACGGGCGGTCGACTTCGATTTACCATGAATGGTGCTAGTGGCATCGCCGGCAGTACCAAGCAGTTCCTGTCCCTCGTCCTCGCTCCCATGCTGGTCGGCTACGGTCTCACCGAGACCTGTGCCAACGGCGCCCTCGGCTGCCCCCTCGAATTTTCCCCCGACGCCATCGGCCCCATCCCCGCCGCCGTCGATGTCAAGCTCGTTTCTTGCCCTGAGCTTGGTTACAACACGGACAATGTCGAGGTTCCGCAGGGAGAAATCTGGATAAAGGGACTGCCCATCCTGAAGGAGTACTACAACAACCCGGAAGAGACTGCCAAGGCCGTCACCCCGGACGGTTGGTTCAAGACGGGCGACATCGGCGAGTTTGATGAAAACGGCCACTTGAGGGTCATAGACCGTGTCAAGAACCTTGTCAAGATGCAGGGTGGTGAATACATTGCTCTCGAAAAGGTGGAGTCGATCTACCGAGGCGCTCAGACCGTCGGCAACGTCATGGTCCACGCCGATGCCGAATATCCAAGACCCATTGCTGTCATCATGCCCAACGAAAAGGTTCTTGTCGAGAAGGCCAAGGAGCTGGGCGTTCCTGAGCACGAGATGCACACCAATCCCAAGGTTCGTGATGCCGTGCTGAAGGATCTCCAGGCCACTGCCAAACGCGCTGGCTTGAGTCCGATAGAAATCGTCACCGGAGTTGTCATTTCTGATGAGGAGTGGACTCCTCCAAGCGTACGTATAAAACATTTGTCAAATTAGCCCTCTTTCTTCTCTCCCCCCCGCATTCTACAAACAAATTGCTGATCAAAATGCTGTGTTGTACAGGGCCTCGTTACCGCCACTCAAAAGCTGGATCGAAGAGCCATTCGCAACCGATATAAGGACGAGATTGCGAGCTGCCTAAAGGGCACCTCCTAGACCCACCTTTTTTTTTTTGTCCTGTCTGTCCCCCTTTTGTCCTTTTATTTCCTCATTGTAAAGTGGTGGGCAAGTCCAGCAGGACGAATGGGAGAAGAAGAAGAAAAATGGTAATGGAGTTGAAAGATGCGCGTCACGGCACCAACGAACCGCAATGCGAGGTTCTTGGTGATGTGTGCGCGCATGTTGTTGTCATACTGTACTAATGCCTATGTGGTTTTTTTTTTTTTCCTGTCCGCCGTCGTTGTAATACAATCTAGACCCTGTCTTGCTCTCTGGTACATGGTATTGGTGCGATGGTGTGGTGGTTGATTCGACATGGGGGTTCGGACTCCGTAGACAATGTACCTACCTCCTCTTGCGGCTTCCGTGGATGACAATGCCGCTGCACAAGATAATAGCACAAGAACCGAGTCCGCAGAGGAGCTACGTCCGAAGAACATGGGAGAGGGATCCATGAGCGGCACCAGCTAATTCAAAAAAAAAAAGAAGAGGAAAGAAAATTCAAGAGCATGAACTAAAAGACATGGAACAAGATGTACAGAGTCCACCGGGTAACGAATGCGGTACTACCGACGTCTACCTCGGTAGCCAAAGGTATTCCTGGAGTACCCTCCCCCCCTTTCCCCCCTTGTACACCCGTCATCCGTCCACAATGGCATGGCTGATTCAACGTCCGCAGCAACCACCCCGTATCCACCTCGCTTTTCACGCCCAACACTCCCTGACACGCTCATGTGCTAAAACGAGAGTGGAACGAGGCAAAGAATTTATTTTGATATGAAATGTAAAAAGAAAGAATACAAAAAACGCCATTTCGCTGTATGCTCGCCATGAGTCTCCCGCAATGCCACGTTTCTAAATCGTCATGAAAGAAAGAGAAAAGAAAAGAAGAAAAAAAAAGAAAAAAAAAAAGAAAAAAACCAAAGCGCTACGTTGACGGGGGTGTTGCGGGGAAGAAACATGCTGATAAACACAAAAAGGACGACGTATTGTAGTGGCGACAGGGGCACCGTGTTGTGATGTGCCGAGTTCTTGTCCAGAATATACCAGTCACGGAAGCCGCCGCGTATGATGATTGTGAAACCCACCTCTTTTCTCCTGCATTGGACTCGTTGGTTGACGCGCTTTGCTGTCTGGGCTGGCCGTCTTCACATACAGCAATCAAGTTGTATCATTTTCTTCGTTTAAAAAAAATTATGTTGTATGGGAACACCTTTTTCTTTTTCTTTTTTCTTTCTCTCTTTTGTTTTCTTTTCTAGCTGAAGAAACAAAAAACGTATTCATGAACTCTTTCTTCGGAAAAAGACCAGGTAGGGCACCTTATCCTCGCCTGATCGGAATACCTCGTTTTGTACGTCGTCGCTCTTTCGACTGCCGATGCGGACTCTCTTGACGACGCTGTCGTTGCAGAGGAGCCAGGCGTCTTGGCCGTGGGTGGTCGAGTCGCGCACATACGCGTAGTAGTGGCCCGTGTTGATGGATCGCCCGGCATGGACTATCACGGCGTAACATTCGTATTTGAAAGGACCGGAGAAGGCCTTGTCCGACGTCGGCGACGGTTGGTATGGCGGAGATGCAGCGTCGATAAAGTACGGCGAGAAGTCAAAGTCGTTGAAATCCCACGTCACGGCTGCGTTGTTCTTGATGAATCCTCGGCCCTGGTAGTGGAAACGGCGGAAACTGATGCACAACAGCTCCGGCATGCGGGCCAGCGACATTCTCTGAATCGCTCGGCCTTTGCTCCGACAGTGGTCGCATTCAAAGTCGGCGAGCTCGTTGTCGCCGGTAGTCCTATGGAGAGCCTCTGCCAGTGTCATGTCGTCTTTCCCGTGCACAGCGACTGACAACCATTCAAAGGGTGAGAATGTGTATGTGAGGTTATCGCATTGCTTACACTGGACTGTCGATACCTCCAGTCCTCGCCAATATCTGTCCACAATCGAGTCGTTCAGTTTGCTATGATTCCTCCAGTACTCTACGGCCGCGCAAGTGAGTGATTGCCCTTTGGTGTCTGGTTTGGCGGGGATTCCCTTCAAGTGCCGAAGAAGGTTTGTCTCTTCATGAAGTTGGTCCATGAGGAAAGACATGAACTCTTGAGCATCTTGCTGGTCCGGACCACCGAATTGAGTCTGCGGGTCGCCAGACTTGCACAGATGTCGAGAATACTCCTGAAGCAAGCAGTTAGTAAAAGCCCCCCCCACCCCCCCCCCCCGCCAAAAAAAAAAAAAGGGTGGAGAGCTCGAGCTTTCTTAAACTTTCGCTGCGACATACCATGAGCATCTGAGCCTTCATAGTCTCAAACTTGCCTGAGCTCATCCAGTGGAACAAATTAGATATCATCTGGATCATGAGCTGTGGCTGATCCCTCTTCTCGTTGTCCTTCCTCGGTACCATATTCTTATATCTCCTCTCCCACGCACGATCCGCAAGCTCCCGCCCAAATCCTGGAGAGGCAAGGAGCGACTGAAGAGTGCTGTTGGCGTAGCACCAGTTTCGAGGATTATGGAGACCGGTGTAGTATAGTTGCTCTGGGACTTTCTTGGGCTGACTGGCGAAGTCATTCTCCACGAGGTCATGTTCGTCGTCACTTTGAGACGTGAGACCACTATGGCTGGGTCGTTGAAGGGCGGCTTGAGGCCGAGCTGGCGGTGGTGGCAATTGCGTCGGTGAGCTGAATCTATTGGCTATTTCATGTCTGTAGCGTTGCTCTGTAGACATCATGGTCGACGTCATGGATTGTCGTTCCGTTGATATGGGACGGAACCTCATAAATTCATCACCAGTGCGGGGAAAGGCAGGGCGAGTCGCATCCTTATCCAAGGTGTTCTGCCACGCCTTGATGTCTTCTTCGGATTGCAAGGGTGTAACGACATACTTGGACCCTTTTCTCCGGATGAGCCCATGACGAGCTCTTGTCTGGCTGACTTTGGCGTTCTCCGACGGAGTCGACTGCAGCGAATGAGAACCCATCAAGTCTACCCAGCCATCCAGGCCGCCTTTCAATAGTTTGAGGGAGTTTTTCAATTCGCGGCCATAGTTGAGCAGTACCAGAGCACGATACAACGACATGATGACTTCTTCGTCCGAGTTCTTGTGCGTGTGAGGGATAGACTCCGAGGATTGGTCATAAAAGACGACCAAGTCATACGAGTCTCGCTTGTCGAAAAGACTATGTTCAGATTTGGGGGATAGTACAAGGCTATCTGAAATATCCGCTGCCGAAATATTGTCCCTCATCAGAATGCTGGGCTCAATGCATATGATTGAAGAGGCCATGATATGGCCTTCATCAAAGTCATCTCGAGAACGGATGTCGATAAGCAGAATGGATGCGCGGGACTTTTTCACGGTGTAAAGTTGCTCGGGGGTAATTACATCGCCCTCTGGTATTTCAAAGGGCTTCTCGGACATGCTCGATGAGCTGGAGGGGACTGGCGGGACGGTGGAGTGATACTCGTTGCTATGTCGCGATTGGTTTAAGCTTGGTGTGCTGGCTACTGAGACAGATGAGCCTGTTCGACTGAAAAGACCTCGTGGGGTGCTGGTTGGCAAACGTGCTGCTTCGCCAGAAACACTTCCACGCGCTGGGCTATATATGGCATCAGGAAGTTTCGGCAGCGCAGCGGCGCTGTCCGTGTCGACCTTGATCTTTTGAGCAGAAGATGGCATCTCCCGTGGACCAGCGGGTTTCGGCGGAATGATGGAATAAGTTTTGATGCGGGGATCTTGCCCAGGAGAAGGCAGTGGTCCCCTCAAATTGGCAAATCGGGTCGCCAGGTCCTGAGTTAGATTGCTAGTCGAGTTGGCTCGAACATGCCCAGGCGCAATTGCGTTTCCGTGAAGAGAGGGGGGTTTGGGGTGCACCACTGGCTTTGACTTGGCGGGAGGGCCCTTTGGGGTATCGGCCGAAGCGTGCCCATGAAGATGAGGCTGTCGTATCGTTCTACCGCCCATGTCAGGACGAGCTGATGGTGAACCGCTGGAGACACCGTTGGAGACACCGTTGGAAATACCGTTGGGAACAACGTTGGTAACTGGCAAGACAGTCGGTCGTCCAACGGTGGGCTGAACACCGGTCATCATATTGTCAGCGATGACGTTTTGTTTAATTCTCTCGTAAATGCTGCGCTGCTGGTCTATTCTTTTCAACAAGCCGCTATGGAGGCGAGCAACGTCACCACGCTCGCGTGAGGATCGTAGATCTGGGTAGTCGGGATGTTTCGAGATGGTCTGCACGGCAATAACGTATGCCCTGATGTAATCTTTGAGAGCCAAAGCAGGCCGCTGAAGATCTCTGCTCATTTCCGATTGCTTTAGAGAGTTCTCAGCCTGAGCCAGAAGCCGTCTGATAGACTGGTTCGGGTCTATGTCTTGCGGAATGGCAACTAGATCGTCTATATGAGGCAACGGCGTAGCGTCTGGCTGGGCGGAACCGCCATACCTGCCGTCATGGTCGTGGCTCCCCGGAGGAAGACTGTATCTGGCGTTTGTGGCCATGAATGCGCTGCTCAGTGCAGGTGACTGACGTTCACAAAAGCGCAGGCCAAGGTCGATGATACCCTCATTGATATGGTGTGACGCGAGAGCTCAAGCCCATCTCCGAGTATTATTCTGGTGTAGATGTTCGCGATGATGTTCGTGTTCGGTTTGAAAAGAAAAGAATGGTAGCGCGGGCTTGCGATTCTCTCGCCCTTGACGGGACAGGCAGTCAACAGCAGTTGTGTAGGTCTTGTGCGCCGAGGTTGCTGCAAGAACTGGACCATTTGACGAGTTGAGTGGACGAGAGTGGCGGGCAGCTGGAGAGGAAACTCAGGATTGAAGTGACACGGCAGTTTTTCGTTGACGACGCTGGGCAACCAGGCGGAGTTGCGATAAGATGAGGAGTGGCTTCGAGTTGCTCATGATAGTGCAGGATGCTGCATTTGGTAGGACGTATGGATACGGCGTGAGGTCAAGAGGCGCAACTTGAGCCCAAAGCTGGTGTGTGGTGAAGACTTGAGGAGGAACGTCTGCTACTTCAAACACAAGATGAGACGATGATGGACCACATTGGACGCATGAGGAACCAGGTGCAGGACTCAGGACTCAGGACTCAGGTGCGGGACGCCCATGTGGCACCTTGCTGATTCCTGAATACCGTGGCCGGGTGGGCGGAGTACTTGGGCCAAAGCGGGCCCCTGTATTGGGCAGAAAGTATCTGCACCCACCGGCCCATGTACTTATTGCGTTATGCGCTCACCCCACATGCAGTCAACCAAACTCCACAGCACTGACGCAACGTCCATCTGTCAACGTAATCGTAATCTGTCGTGTCTGGTGGGCTGAGGCAGCACCTTGGTTACGGCTCACGAGCACACCGCATAAACTGGCAAGGCTATCTTATCTTGTTTGTCTGTTCGTTTGTTTGTCTGTCACTCCCCCCCCTCCCCCCCCCCCGGCCGGCCTGCTTCGACATCTCAGCAATAGCAGCAGCTGCATGCTCCTTCGTTGCCAACGATTGCAACGACAACCAGAGTCCAGACACGCACGATCCCCGCAGTGTCGCGGTGGCCGCACTGCGTCACCATTCCTACTCGTGCTCTCCCTTTCTCACCCCGTCCAGCCATCCAAACGGTGCACAGCACCAAAGATGATGAGTTGGTGGTCATCCTCGGCCAATACGGCCCTGGATGAGCAAATCGAGAAGGCGACAAGCAGTAGCTTGTAGGTTTCTGTTTTCACCGTGGACGTACCTCGAGGACCCCTTTTGCTAACGTAATCGGCCTTCGCTTTTCTCCAGGGAGGACATTGCCTTGAATCTTGAGATCTCCGACATTATTCGATCCAAGACCGTGGCGCCCAAGGAAGCCATGCGATCTTTGAAGAAGCGAATCGGAAACAAGAACCCAAATACACAACTCAGCGCCTTGAACGTAAGACGACGCTCCACGGGCGCTTCACCTGTGCTTCACAAGCCGTGCTTACCATGAATGACTGATGGACTGACTGTTTAACGCCCGATACCTTCCAGCTTACGGATACATGCGTCAAGAATGGCGGTTCGCATTTCCTCGCAGAGATTGCATCGCGAGAGTTCATGGATAACTTGGTATCGCTACTGCAAGCCGTGGGACCTGTTGCCGTGAATTCTGATGTTCGATTCAAAATGCTCGAGCTTATCCAGTCATGGGCTGCCGCGACTGATGGTAGGCACGATCTCTCGTATATTGGCCAAGTGTATAGAAGCCTGCAACGGGAAGGATTTCAGTTCCCACCCCGAGTGACGGTGACGAGCAGTATGATTGACAGCAGCGCGGTAAGCGACCAAGGACCTGCCTGCTACAAATGACACGAGTCACGGTCGAGCTAACTATGGCGTGTCTGACGCAGCCACCCGAATGGGCCGATTCCGACGTCTGCATGCGCTGCCGAACGGCCTTCACTTTTACGAACCGAAAGCATCATTGTCGCAACTGCGGGAATTGCTTTGATCAGCAATGTTCTAGCAAGACGATTCCGCTGCCCCATCTGGGCATCCAGACATCGGTTCGAGTCGATGATGGATGTTACGCCAAGTTGACGGGCAAAGGCTACAAAGAGCTTGGTCCTCCGGATCGATCTCCCACATATCCCCACAAGACTCGAAGTACATCTGCGATGCAACCACGAAATGCTCGAGTGGACGACGGCTTCGACGAGGACTTGAAGAAGGCACTGGCGATGAGCTTGGAGGAAGTCAAGAACAATTCCAAGGGTCACAACGAGCCTGCACCCCACGTAGCCAAGGTGCAGATGAGCTCGTCCCGGCAGGAGGAAGAGGAAGACGCAGACTTGAAGGCAGCGATTGCCGCATCGATTGCCGACATGGAAGAGCAGAAGAAGGCGCATGCTGCCGCACTCAAGGAGCAAACATCAAATCCGTCGGCCGGGCAGGCGTCGGGTTCTTTTGTGCTTCCCAAGAACGATTACGAGTTGACGCCGGTCGAGGCTGAGAACATTCATCTTTTTGCTACCTTGGTCGATCGGCTTCAGACGCAACCGCCTGGCACCATTCTGCGGGAACCCCGAATCCAGGAACTGTACGACAGTATCGGTTCTCTCCGACCCAAACTGGCGCGAACGTACGGCGAGACTATGAGCAAACATGGTAGGTCGTTTTTGGGCCGGCACCCTCTTCTGAAAAGTTTGAGACTTTTTTTTTCTTTTTCATTTTTTTTTTTCTTTTTTTTTTTTTTTTTTTTTTCCTTCTTTTTTTCCTTCTTTTTTTCCTTCTTTTTTTCCTTCTTTTTTTCCTTCTTTTTTTCCTTCTTTTTTTCCTTCTTTTTTTCCTTCTTTTTTTCCTTCTTTTTTTCCTTCTTTTTTTCCTTCTTTTTTT
>SRPU01001215.1:0-10565 GCA_018360185.1 Claviceps lovelessii
TTTTGAACAAGGCGGTATAGGCTAAACCTAAAGCGGAAGATAACAGGGTTTCCCATTGCTGGCCTTCGTCAGTCAACCTTTGTTCATCAGATTCACGACGTTTATTAATCAAGACCTGTTGTCGAATAAGGCGTTTTATGAATTGTGACCGTCTTTATTGGTAAATACTTAGGATTTGTATAAATGAAAATAAGTCTCCATGGCCATCGGCATACTTAATTCTTGCGTGATTTTCCAATCACGATTGGGAGGATAGATTCTCATGATTTTGACAATGGGACGCGATATTGATTCAACCTATGGAGCAGAGCGAGCGGTCCTACTTTGGGGCCGAGCCTGTTGACCAGCTTTTTGATCAGCTTTGCGAGGTCATGCTTTTGCACTTCCGATGAAACAATGCCGCATCCGCGCGTGGCATTCTGTCTTATGCCTCGCTGACTTGGCATCGGACACGAGCAAAGAATAAAATCAAGTCGAACAAGGTCTCGTCATGATTAAGTTTATGCTTTACTCTTCTCTGTCGGAATTCCAAGCGTCGTCCCCCCACCCTGTTACTTGTCTCTGCCAAAGCTGCTCCTAATCAGGATGCTCGTCTTTTGTTTTGGGGGGGGGGGGGTGCAGGGTAGGCAGCTGCTCGCGAGACAAAAATAAAAAGTCTGCACCCTGTACCTACTCTAGTGATGGCGCGTAATCCAAAAAAAAAAAAAAGAAGACGAAGACGAAGACGAAGAAGACGAAGAAGACGAAGAAGACGAAGAAGACGAAGAAGACGAAGAAGACGAAGAAGACGAAGAAGACGAAGAAGACGAAGAAAACAGAGCCAGAAACGTAAGAGCGTGGCACAAATGCAGAGTCTTGTCGTTTTTCCCAAGTCAAAAGTCAGGTTCGTCCGTGTCCTCCAGGGTACAGAGAGCACGTCAAGTCAGACCATGGTTGTCTCGTCCATCAATAATCTCAGCAAAACCATCTCACAAAGGCGGGGCAGACAAGAAGCGAGTTGCAGTCAGCATGAGAGCGAAAGACAAATGATTGTCACCATTGACCGTTACTGCCAACACAGGCGCGTATAGCCCACTTGCCGACTCGCCGTGTCAAGGTCGCTTCGAGAAAAGAACGGACCAGGAAAAAAAAAAAATAAGCCGTATTCGCGTTGCACTGCCTGACCGATCCGACCGCCTCGCACAGCGCTGCGGCATCGGCCACCTGCCGCGACTCCACGGCCAACAAGCACATTCGTTTGAGCTTGTTGCTGAAAGAAATTGGAGCCTCTGGAGCCTTTGACATTTCGGTTCTGGTCAGGTACCTACTTGAGAAGTTGAGAGAGAAGGGGGGCACATGGATTATGGACACTGGTGACTGGAAAAGGCCGTTCTGGAAATAAATGGCTGACTAAGTAGGTTTCCCACGACGGAACATTGTGCGGAATATTTTGCCGCATGGGGTGGGCCGTCTGGCACGGGTAGGACGTCGATCCTAACGAGGGCCTCGAGGCAGGCGAGATCCACTTCCCACCTAATCTCGTCTGCAGGCGTTAACCCAGTCATGAGGACATCCAACAGGTACCTACCTTTTCTACCAAGTACCCAGGTAGGTAGAGATGCAATAACTGTAAGTGGACAAAAATACATGGCACTACATCGTACATTGACGGCTATTACTTTCCGATTTGGGTTTTTTTTTTCGCCTTGTGCTACAGACATCTGGTAGCTCTGTCGGCCAGTCGACTTGGCACGGGTTGAGGCGTGAGTGAATAGCTGTGCCGCCCTCAGTTGGTTCATTTGACTGTTGGCAATGAGAAGCCAGTCAGTGCGCAAAGGGACAACATTTGGGAGCCGCGAAGAAAAAAAAAAGAAAAAAAGAGAAAACAAGGGAAAAAAAAAGGAAAAAAAAAAGGGAAAAAAAGGAAAAAAAAAAAAAGGAGGGTGGGTGGGTGGTTGTGTGCCAGGTCACGCCACCAAAGTCTATCAGAACACAGACCAGACGGGAACAATAACAGAGAAAAAAAAAAGATGCACATAATAGCGCCCAAGTACATACCTACCTACACCTACTAGGTAGGTACTTAATCTGCGACGACAAGACGCCATTCGCGTCGAGGCTAGAGTCTGGACGGTGGCTGTGGGTGGCCAGCGGTCACGGAGCGACGAGGGTTGGTCGCACGCATGTCAGCGTTGTCAACGTTCATGCAACAAGACCCTGGAATACGAGTCTCGTCCTCGTGGTTGTGTAGGAACAGAACAGAACAAGTCGAATCCGGCCTTTTTTATCATGGATTCAGCATACCGCCACCCCCATGCCACGTCTGTTGGCTGCGGCCTGGCCATGCTGCCATGCTGCCATGCCGCTGTTGGCAGGCAGAGTCCAAAGAAGCCCTCATGGCATGCTATCTCATGCTGGGCGCGTGGCCCTTTGTTGTCTGCATGTCTGCTGCAATGCATGACTGACTGACTGTCCGTGGCCGTGTGACAGCCAACAGGACATGAAGCAAGGCATCAATGGTGCGAGCGTTGGGGAAAAGAGGCAGCCAGCCCCCTCCGATCCCCGAGAGCAGCAGAAGCAGCAGAAGCAGCAGAAGCAGCAGAAGCAGCAGCAGCATCAAGAGCAGCACGAGGACCCGAACCAGCACCGCGATACTCAAAACTCATCAGTGATCGGTCATCACTCCCGACGGACAAAAGGGGGCGGAAGGAGCCAGCTAGCAGACCACTTCCGAGCGTCAATCATTAGACGAACCAGTCGGACCAAAGAAATAAAATGGAGCCGCTGGACCGTTCGTCATTGTCCAGCAACGGGTCCGACAGGATGGCTGAAAAAAAAAAAGAAAGAAAGGAAAGAAAGAAAGAAAGAAACGGGGCTGGGCCCCATTCATTGGGGGAAGCCGGTGGCTGCAGTTGGAGCAAACTCGCACCAGGCCCCAGGCCCCAGGCCCCCAGCAGGCCCCAGCAGGCCCATGGCTAGCGTCAAGGGCCGGCGGCAGGCAGGCAACAGCCCCTGCTGCCGCCTGGCATCCCTGCCGGCCGTCTGGAGACTGGCACTGGCTCTGGCACTTGCACTTGTACTTCGCACTTGCACTTGCACTTGCACTGGCACTGGCACTGCCACTGCCACTGGCAGCACTGCAGCGAGCGAGCGACCAGCTGCCGCCAGTTGAGACCGGTTGACGTATGAAACCAAGCCCGACGAATCGACACTCAAGGGACTGCCAACTGACAATGCTGATCGTCCACGCATCCAAGATGCGGCTCGCTGTGAGCACTGAGGATGCTGCGGCTGGGCCCCCTCCCGAGTCCGCCTCGATCTCCTCCCTTGAGTGCTCTGCTTATGGCCCATCTGGCATAGCTACTTGGGTCCTTTCTTCTTCTGCTTCGTCATTACATCTCCCTTTCTTTGATGCCGAGCTTTTTAATGAGAAAAACGTGTCTGTCTCGTTGCATGTCCTGCGTCCCTTCTGCTTCCTTCTCCCATCCTTTCGCTTTCTTCCAAAAAAAAAAAAAAAACCATCACCACTGGCTGGAGCGCATACACAGCCTCTGCTTTTTCGTCATTTCCTTGCCTGGTCCATCCAAGGGCATTCATTCATTCCTAACGGGGACCCTCTTTTCGGACCTGTCGATTCGGTGACACAAGCTGCTGCGTGCATTGGGCTTATTCCCTGTTTGTTTGTTTTTTTTATATCTTTTAATAACAAGCCAACCACACACCATACACCATACACCATACACCATACACCATACACCATACACCGTACACCGTGCCGAGTACCTCCTTGCTTAACTGGACGTGCAGCAGAGCTACCAACCAGCAAAGCAAGCAAATCACTGGCTTGCCACACGGACAAAAACCCTGAACAAAAAAAAAAACATTCCACCACTGGGAAATCCGTGCAACGAGCATCTATCCCCCTTTCATCCTTTCTCTGCCATCTACCAAGCCCAACGATTTGTGAGAATCATTCAGGCCACCGCGTCGTTCCCCATCCGTTTGAGTAACGGTTTTTCGAACTCAAAGGGCTTTTGTTCTTTCTTAGCGTCATGGCATTCAACGGCCACGGCCACGGCCACGGCCAGGACCACGAGTACACAAGCGGACACCCCATGCAGGACCTCACCAGTGGCAATAGCGTGCGTGTCCATGTTCCCTATTCCTTTCGCCATCATCTCAACCATGTGCTCTCGATTGTACTGACAAATAGACTTTGGCAGTATCGCACTACCCCTCAGGACCGTGATGATGACGCCCGCGGTTATCTACTCAACGAGCCGTCTCCACATGGTTACGACCACGACCGCCTCGGCGCTAACACGCCTCCCGACCGACCAGTCTCTACATACAGTTTGACAGAGTCCTATGCTCCTGGTGCATCAAAGCAACCTCCAGCTGGATCCGGTAGGTTTCCTGAAGGTGGTTTCGCTGCGTACACACAAGGACCCTACGATCGACCCGTCTCCACCCTCTACGATGAGGAGGAGAGCTGGTTACGGCGACAGCAGCAACCTGGTGGTAACTCCCAGGGCGGTGGTGGGCTGAAGCGATACAACACCAGAAAGGTCAAACTCGTTCAGGGCTCCGTCCTGAGCATCGACTATCCCGTGCCTAGTGCCGTCAAGAATGCCATCGACCCCCGTTATCGAGATGTGGAAGGAGGTAACGAGGAGTTTATCAAGATGCGCTACACGGCCGCCACCTGCGACCCGAATGACTTTACCCTCAAGAATGGCTACGATTTGCGACCCCGTATGTATAACAGACATACCGAGTTGCTCATCGCCATCACCTACTACAACGAAGACAAGGTTCTGCTGTCCCGAACGCTGCATGGTATTATGCAAAACGTTCTTGATATCGTCAACTTGAAAAAGTCCACCTTCTGGAACAAAGGTGGCCCTGCCTGGCAAAAGATTGTGGTTTGCCTGGTCTTTGACGGCATCGAAAAGGCCGACAAGAACACCCTCGACGTCCTGGCCACCATCGGTATCTATCAAGATGGTGTCATCAAGAAGGACGTCGACGGCAAGGAGACTGTTGCCCACATTTTCGAGTACACCAGTCAGCTGTCCATCACGCCAAGCCAGCAGCTCATTCAGCCGACCATGGACCCATCTTCCGACTTTGCCCCCGTGCAGTTCATCTTCTGTCTGAAGCAGAAGAATAGCAAGAAGATCAACTCTCACAGATGGCTCTTCAATGCCTTTGGCCGCATCCTGAACCCCGAAGTCACCATCTTGATTGATGCGGGGACGAAGCCCAGCCCCCGATCGCTGCTCGCCCTGTGGGAAGGCTTCTATAATGACAAGGATCTTGGTGGGGCCTGCGGAGAGATTCATGCCATGTTGGGCAAGGGCTGCAAGAAGCTCCTGAACCCACTCGTTGCCGTCCAGAATTTCGAGTACAAAATCTCCAACATCCTCGACAAGCCGCTCGAGAGCTCCTTTGGCTATGTCTCCGTGCTGCCCGGTGCCTTCTCCGCCTATCGTTTCCGAGCCATCATGGGTCGTCCGTTGGAACAGTACTTCCACGGCGACCACACGCTTTCCAAGACGCTTGGCAAGAAGGGCATCGATGGAATGAACATCTTCAAGAAGAACATGTTCCTGGCCGAAGATCGTATTCTCTGTTTCGAACTGGTCGCCAAGGCCGGTCAAAAGTGGCATTTGACCTACATCAAGGCCGCCAAGGGTGAGACTGACGTGCCGGAGGGTGCCGCGGAATTCATCAGCCAGCGACGACGATGGCTCAATGGATCCTTTGCCGCCTCTCTCTATGCTTTGATGCACTTTGGTCGCCTGTACAAGAGTGGCCATAACGTTGTGCGCATGTTCTTCTTCCACATCCAGATGGTGTACAACGTACTCAACGTCGTGTTCTCTTGGTTCGCGCTCGCGTCTTATTACCTCACCACAACGGTCATCATGGATCTTGTTGGCACGCCCGTCGTCGGCGGCGCCTCTGGGTCGGAGCATCACGGCTGGCCCTTTGGCGACACGGCGACGCCGATTGTCAACGCGCTGCTCAAGTATCTCTATCTGGCCTTTGTCATCTTACAATTCATTCTTGCCTTGGGTAACCGACCGAAGGGGTCCAAGTTCACTTATATTGCCTCGTTTATGATATTTGGCCTGATCCAGGGCTACATACTGGTTCTCTCGGGATACTTGGTTGCGCGCGCGTTCAACAAACCCATAGCCGAGCAGATTTCATTCGAGTCGGGCCACGATTTTGTGAGGAGCTTCTTCTCCGGGTCAGACGCGGCCGGCGTGATTCTGATTGCCCTCATCACCATCTATGGGCTGTACTTTCTGGCTTCTTTCCTCTACCTGGATCCGTGGCACATGTTCCACTCGTTCCCGTACTACCTTTTGCTCATGTCGACCTACATCAATATTCTCATGGTCTACGCCTTCAACAACTGGCACGATGTTTCTTGGGGAACCAAAGGTTCCGACAAGGCTGAGGCACTTCCGTCTGCCCACGTGACCAAGAAGAATGACGAAGTAGTCGTAGAAGAGATTGAATACGAGCAGGAAGATATTGACAGTAAGTTCGAGTACACTGTACGGCGAGCGTTGGCCCCCTTCAAGGCGGAGGAAGAGGTGGAGAAGAAGGACGTCGAAGACTCGTACAAGTCTTTCCGAACCGGTCTGGTCGTGTCTTGGCTCTTTTCCAACATTTTTCTCGTCGTCGTCATCACCAGCGACAACTTCAACTCGTTCGGTATTGGTGTAAGTGTTCAGTTCTTTACATGTCTCTGTTATGAAGACGGATTTTTTTCGTCTTTCGATTTTTTTGATTTTTTCGTCATCTTCATCATTAACTGAACACATATTATAGAAAAGCGCCTCGGTCCGTACCGCCAACTTTTTCAAGTTTTTACTTTACGCGACGGCCGCATTGTCAATGGTTCGATTTTTTGGATTTCTCTGGTTCTTGGGCAAGACGGGTATCATGTGCTGCTTCGCCAGAAGATGAAAGCATTCTTGAGATACAAATTTTGCATCATGCATGGAATTTGGCGAGTGTGGCTGCTGTCGTGTATCGCTTGTCATCTGCGTTTGGAAAGAGAGAAAATTTGATCATGGAATATGCGCATGGAATTTGGTCATGAAATTTGGGCATGGATCTCAGAAATTAGACGAACTTGGATTTTATGTGCGAACCAGTCGCCTTGTAACGCTTTGTAACAATCATTTCAATGCATATAAAATCAACTTCTTCTCTTGTTTTCTTCTTCTTCTTCTTTTTTTTTTTCCGCTTTTTTTCGTTGCCCTTGTAAACCTGGACAACTTTTGCCATGGGTGAAAGCCAGCCACTCGAGCTGCCAGACCTGAGGAAGGAAGACTTGACGTCTTATCTTATCGGCATCAACCGTCATTGAGATGGGGGGCTTGCGAGTCGGGCGCGTGCATTGGGTACCAGGTACCTTGAGGGTGCTTAGACCATACTTCTTTTGCTAGTACTCTTTTGCCAGACAATATGGGTACCCTACAAACCGGAACGTAGTAATGCGCTGAGGCGGCCACACAACGCGAGCCACGAGCCACGAGCCACGAGCCACGAGCCACGAGCCACGATGACCGACACCGACCGATCAACCGACCACTCACTCTCCCAGCTTGCCCTGCCTAACAAGTCGGTCACCACTCTTCCTCACGCCAACGACCTCGCGTCGATACTTAGCCACAAGATCGACCTTTTTCTTTTTTTTTTCTTTGTTCTTTTCTCTTTTTGCCCTGCTTCCATCTTCGCTTCTTGGTTCTTTTCGGTGATGTGCACGTTTTCCGCCTCCTAGCGGTTGCTCGATCCCCTCTCCCCGCTTCGTCTCCCCTCTCCGTCTCCTCTCTCCGTCTCGCCTTTCCGGCTCGCCTTTCCCGCGCGCGGCGGCCGTTTTTCTCGATTCTCGATTCCTTTCCGTGGTGCGTGAGACGCGCGCACCATTTCTACGTGTACCTACCCGGACTGGTAGCGGGCTCGGTGCGAGCCCTTTTGGGTTTTCTGACAATGTTGAAAATATGGTCTATGGTATTGATGGCCCCCCGTCCTGTCTTGTCATGTTGAAACCAGAAGGGAAACGAAAAAACAGTATAAATAAAAATAAAAATAAAGGCCACCCTTTCAAGGAGACAAACATGGAATACTAACGGGGAGGTTTCTTGGTAGAAAAAAGCGCAGAAGCAGGCGGAAGATGCCGAGGCGTTGGCTTCGGGGGGGAAGAAGAAGAAGGTGACTGCTGCGCAGTTGCGGATTCAGACAGGTATGTATCGCAAATCGCACCTCTATGAAGCTTGATAAAACAGGAAGAAGATGGGGCAGACGGCAAGGGAGAGGTGGAAAACGAGAAGACAGAATCGAGGGGAAGTGCAGAAGAGCAAGAAAGACCGAAACAGCAAGGTGGCAAAAAACGCACATAATTTCTGCGAGCTGACGAAACACTGGCACAGACTTGGCCGAGATAGACCAGGACGAATCGCTCAAGAAGACGCTCAACACGGAATACAAGGACAAGGACGACATTCTCAACTTTTCGCTCATCATCGAGCCGGACGAGGGCATGTACCGGGGCGGTCGGTTCATCTTTGACTTCTCGGCCAGCCAGAACTTCCCGCACGAGCCGCCCAAGGTGCGGTGTCGGCAGAAGATTTACCACCCGAACATTGATCTGGAGGGGAATGTGTGCTTGAATATTCTGCGGGAGGACTGGAAGCCGGTCGTGACGCTCAAGTTTGTGTTGATTGGGTTGCAGGTAAGCAAAGGAAAAGGGGAAAAAAGGAAGGAAAAAAAAAAGGATGGGAAAGAAAAGAAAAGAAAGAAGAAGGGGAAAAGAAAGAAAGAGAAAGAAGAGCCAAAAAGGGGCTTTCACGCGATAGAAGGACACATTTGGACGTCATGCATGCCTTTTTGTTGCTTTTTCGTGCCTTTTGGCTCTGTCTTTTGCTAACACTACTCTTGTCAGCACATATTTTTGGACCCCAATGCGAAAGATCCTCTGAACAAGGAGGCAGCCGACGAGCTCAAGAACAACAGAGAGGCATTCAAGCGAAACGTGCGAACAGCGATGAGCGGAGGCAGGATTTTAAATAGCGCCAAGGAGGAAGTGACGTATACCAAGGTGCTGCCATAGGATGGAGGACGGCGACGAGAAGCCGACGAAGATGAACACACAGCATCGAAAAGGAGAAGAACGAATTCAATTCAAAAATAAGGAGCTATTTGTTCTGCTGCAGTAGAACGGCCGCCCGTCATGGAGCTCCCGGCCAAGCTGGAGCGCGAAGCAAGCGAGACTATTGAGCACGCACGACATTTTTCAAGCAAAAGATGAATCAACATGGAGATGAGCGTATTGCATCATGCATAGATTGGAGGCATGCGGCGTCTGGGAGGAGAGCCATGAATCTGGGATTCCATTTGACGGGAAACGCCTCCCCAAAGAAAGGGCCATGTCACGAGCCAGGTTCGTGGTCGATTTCGTGGTCGATTTCGTGGTCGATTTTCGTGCGTCGTTGATACCTACCTACCCAGCGGATATTGGTAGATAGGTGCTGGAGCATATATTTGAAATCGGACATCGTGTTACCCTCGCCTCGTTGCATTTCGCAGGCGGTGAACCAAAGGCTCAGGAGTTTGTTCTCCTTGAATAAGGACACCGAAATGGAATGACTCCCGGATGGCGCCTGCTCTGGGGACTGCTGCGCATGCCCGACGGGCTTTATTCATCGTGATCTGGATAATATCTGAGCCGACGAGATGATGTGTCATTAGAATTAATTATATTTGCCCGCACTGGTTATAAGCACTGCTGCAGTGCAGCGCAGCGCAGCAGACCAGACACGTTGACTGCCGAGCTCACAGCTGAGCACTGAGAGCTCCGAGCTAGAAGCGTCCTGGGCTCTGGAGTGTCCTGAAGTGGGCCGGGCAGCACGTCGTCTCGGCAGTAGAGAGGCTCCAGTCCCCGGCTCTCACACACAAATAGCACTGAGGCCACCGAGATCGGCTTGCCTGCCCCAGCCAGGTCCCGGGGTACTGAGTGCTGTGCTTCATTTGGGCAACCCCCCCCCCCCCCCCCCCAAAATTTCCGGCCCAGGCTGCACAGTGCATTCCGTCCCGAAAAGCTTAAACCACCAAAAAGGCATCGAGTTTTCCTTTTCCTCCTCTCCCGCCAACTTTTTTCACAACCCAGCCAGCTCCCCCCCCATCGCCGCCCTGCCATTCCTGATTCTGCTTTCCAACCCACCCAGACCAATTTCCTTCCGTCTTGATCGGATCAACAATGGCCTCACGAGGTTTCTCCAAGTCCCTGCGCGCAGCTCGCCAGCTGGCCGCTCCCCGCGTGCAGCTGCAGCAGCGCTCCTTCGCCGCCGCCAGACAACTTGTCCGTGCTGCCACTGCTGCTCGTCCCGTCGTCGGCGCTGCCGTCCAGCAGGTTCGTGGTGTCAAGACGATGGACTTTGCTGGCCACAAGGAGGATGTCTATGGTAAGAGCGCCATGGAAAGCCGGTCTCAATTGACATGCGCTTTTTTTTTTCCAGTCTGCAAGTTTTTTTTTTTTTTTTTGGTGGTTGCATTTTCGCTGA
>SRPU01001216.1:0-10564 GCA_018360185.1 Claviceps lovelessii
AATGAAAAAAAAAAAGGAAAAAGGGGGGGGGGGCAGAAGAGGATACGAGTGAGGTTCAAAGAAACGTACCTCAATCAGATCCCACAGCAATACATCGCCAGCCGTGTCCAAGGTCAATACTCGTCTTCGGTCATTGAGCATCCTGTGTTTCAACAGTCCAAATTGTCCTTCGATAGTGTCCTCGGGTGCTTGATGAACCGGCTTTGCTTCAGGATCTGGTTGCTGAATCACCAAAGATTCCGAGCCCCGCCGGGCCAGTGTCTCATTAAGAGTCCTTGACTCGGCGTCGAAAGGGGTGCGGCAAGGGAAAACGGCAGTATTGGAAATGCGGAGTATGGATTCGAGATATGTTCCTTTTTGCTTCGTAATCTGCCCGTTTGTCGCCATCGTGGTTGCCGAATCATGGCATTGTCGGTTGAACGCAGTTGGGGAAGCAGTTCTCAGGTATCGAAGCCTCTCGGAAAGGTTGGTGTCGGATATTATATCGACATCTCCCCACCGGTTGACAGAAGATCGATTGGTGGCTGTCCAAATGTGACCGCGCGCCGCAACAACTTTGGACACACCACAGTGCTCCTGGGCTATGGCTAGACTGAGTCCGTTGTCCAAATCGTCCATGCTGCCACGCACGTCTGTCTTGGCCACAAGACCGGAGCGGTCACTACTGTAGAATATCCCAAGGCTCGGATCGTCAGAGTATAGTGACCAGATACTGTCGTCATGCATTGTGAAGGTATACATGCAACGTCCACCTTTGACACTCCACATTTTAATGGTCTTGTCGGCACTCGCGCTCAGGATAATATCGCCAGAATCGTCAATGAGAATGGAGCGAATGTTGTCCAGATGTCCTACCAGTTTCGAAATCTTGTCACCGGTTCGGGGGTCATAGAGCCGTATCATCTTTTCCGGGCCTCCACTGGCAACAATGTTCCGGCTGACTGCGAGGGCATATACAGATCCCTTTTCGAGAATCTCCTCGCCCTTGACGTCGATGTCGAGGACTTTCCCAGCCCCGTTCAAATCCCACAGGCAAATTTTCCGATCCAAGCCACCAGAGGCGACCCAATTCGCATTCATGTGCGCAGGCGGAGTGGCCACACACTTGACGTAATCTGCATGTTCTCCAATGGCGACGGTACGGTTGCCGTCTTCCTCCGAGAATGGCCGCCATATTTTGACGGTGAGGTCAGAGGAGGCTGAAACCAAGGCCGTGTTGTCCTGTGCCAGAGTAATGTCGTTGATCCAATGAGTATGAGGGTGAGCTTGCGAGCGAAACCGTGTTTGTGTTTGTTTGGCATCTGCAGAGCCATCGGCTACGCCGGCGATTCGTGGGCGATGGAGGTCGAGGTCGAGATCGAGGTCCCAAGCACAGACGATGCCATCGCGGCCACCAGTATAGCTACCAAACGAGCCTTGTCAGTGCAGTTCGAGAGGGACGTAGGTGAGGACGATCTTGATGGCGGGCGAGGCTCTGCGATATAGAAGTAAAGGCAAAGACAACCTCTTGAAGGTGGCGGGGGAGGGAAGGGGGATCCTACAGAATGCCGTTATCTGCATCGACAGCCAGGCCGTTCACGCCGAGCCGGTGACCACCGGCAGATGACTTGGCGTTCTCTAGAACTGTGAAGACGAAAAGACATTGATGATCAGCATGGTGTCTCGGGGAGGAAGCATGAATGAAGGCTGGCGCAGGAACGACGGGAGTCGACAAGGTTGGCAGTCAAACTCGACACGTTGGAAGGCTGACAGGCTGGCAGGCTGGCACGGTAAAGACAACAGAAGCCAAAGCCCACAATGGCAGGCAAGGGAGATTTTGACGGAGTGAAATAATGAGAGAGCGAGAGCGAGAGCGAGAGCGAGAGCAAGGAGGTGCTGCTTGATTGCATACCGTAGCTGATTCTTTGGCGTGCCTTTTTCGCCATTGCGCAAAGGTACGCGGCGTCGGGCCCGCACACAGGTGGCCAAGGTCGGACGGTCCTGGATTAAGATTTGCGAGAGATGCACCTGGCATTGCGTTTAGTGGAAGCAGACTGGTAATGTTGGCATCTGGATCGGCCCAAGGGGTTGCAGTGCTGGGCAGAACAAGTACATGTAACATTGAACGATTTGAAGCAGATCAGATCAGACCAGACCAGACCAGACCAGACAAGTCTGAGTCTGAGTCTGGACTGGAGCAACTGGAGCTCTCCTGAGTCCTGTGTCCTGTCCCCCGCGCGGACGCCCCCACCAGATCCGGCTTCACTGGACCTTCCCTGCAAGAAGCGCAAGTACCCCTGCAACATCCAGTCGTCCTGCATGTCTCCCAAGAACCAAGAGCCAAGAGCCAACAACACTTCCCTCCTTCCCTCCTTCCCTCCTTCCCTCCTCCCTCCTCCCCTCCTTCCCTCCGATACCCCGACACCCTGACACCCCGACGCTCCTTCCCTCCGGCCTTCCTTCCCGCCGACTCTCCGACGAAACGGGGGCCGCTCGACTTGGGTGGTGACACGCACGCCAGTCGCAAATTGGTTTGTACACGCAAACGGCCATCTCGGACCGAATCTCATGCGCTCGTGCCTTTCTGCGCTCAATCAATCTCTCTCGATTTTCTCGATTTTCTCGATTTTCTCGATTTTCTCATTCTCGCTAATCATCTTGCTCGGCTATCATGTAAATAGAGATTACAGCACAACGCCCAAGAACCCTGTCCATGGCAATTTGACCCTGGTGAAATCTAAAAGAATAAAAGGAGCGCCGGCAAAATGCATAAAACAATAAAAGGTACTTCGCTCTTTCCAACAAGACGCCATTCTCTTGGTCTTTGCCCGCTCATGCTTCCTTATGCCCGTCCTTCTTTCGTTCCGTGTTCCGCCGACCACGGCCTGGCACCCGCCCTTTCCAAGCGTAAAAGGCATTTCACCGCTGAGATCGGTTCGGTCGCAAAAGGCTCAATGTTTGTTCACGGCCAAAACGTGCGTGCGGCCAGTTGTCGTGACTATGTCTGTCTGGACAGTCGTTCCCATGTCATGTTACATGCAGGTGCAGCAGCATCCCTCCGAACACCACCTAGATGATCTGAAGCCTTTTGTGGCCTCGCATTGTGGACAGTCGTCTGCGTCGATGGAAACCTCCTCCTTTTTTGCACCGTGACAGTCTTCCCGGAAACATCTAGTATAACCTCGGAGCACTCGGTGTTTGCACCGATGCTCGACAACGACTCGAGAACACATGCGTAAGTCGACTGCGGCGACCGGGATTGTGAAAAAAAAAAAGAAAGAAGAAGAAGAAGACGAAGTAAAGAGAACCGAAAGTAGAAGGAGACACTTGAACCAAGCAGTCAAGGACGGTAGATGGTGCTGGAATATGGCAATCTCGCTGGTTGCGATGGGAAATCGTGCGGATAGAGGATATGCAAATCGATCTAAACGACGGTTGTAGGATGCGACAAGACAATGGGTGATACTTTGTCACTAGAGGAATAGTGTAACCCTGACGAAGTAGGAACGTCAAAAAAAAAAGAAGAAGAAAGAGGTTTCAAAAAAAAAAGAAAAGGCAAAATGAACAGTTACGGGCAAGTGCTAAGTCGGATGGCTCGGCAATGCTGGAGGCTCTTCACCTTCTGACCTGGTGCCTCTTTCTCTTAGCTCTTTCTCTTGGCTCTTGCTCTTGGCTCTCGCCTCTTTTGCCGAGGTCATGTTTGGCCGCGCCGCGCCATGTCCATGTCTACTTCTAGCTCGAGCTCGAGACTTGAGTTCCCGCTGCCAGTTGCCGTCCACGAACTCGCACCGGCATCGCCACCTCGCCACCTCGCCACCTCACCACGACCTCACGACCTCACGACATCACGACCTCACGACCTTGCCTCGGGCCAACCAAACTTGCCCACCCTGGTGCTAAAGCGTAGGTAACCTGACCGCCCGCTCGTCCACAGGTGCGAGTCAGCAGGCTCAGAGGGGGTGCGCTGGTCGCACTGGGATGAGTCGTCACCACAGTGTGTTCAACCGTCAGGTCCTGTTCACACCGTGTCGTGCGGAAAAGCCACCACTGACCAGTGGCTGTACCTGACATCTTGCTGCCCGCCGGCCATACGTTCTTCCGGCCGCGCAGGGCTGCTGCGCCGCCGTTACCAAGTTCGAACAGCAAAAAACCATCTCTGCAATTCCTCCGTTGGTCGTGAGATGCGCTTCCCCCTTCTTGGCCCAACTCAACTTCCGTACCGCCGCCGCCGCCGCAGCAGCAGCAGCAGCTTCCGCATTGTCACCCGTGTGAGCTGCATGCAGTCTTACCTGGCCATACATTCTCTCCAACGACGACAAAGCACCGGCCGAGCGACAATTGGAAGCAGCCTCTGAAGTTTGAACAGCGTGTCAGGCGCAGACCAGACGCTTTCATCCCACGCGCCGTCATCCGGCCAGTCCTACATAGTCGTCGCTTCCATCACCCTCATTGCTTGGATATCTCAGAGTTGTCTGTTGATTCCCACATCGCCCTTTTCCCGAATTAGCGCTCCCTGAAAGCCATTAATTTTTTTTTTTGGCCATGGCTGAATCACATCCCGACATCCAGAGCATTCTGGCTGCGCTCGGTACGTATTGCTACTTCTTGCTATTCCCTTCACTTCAGTCTTCACTGCCAGCAAGGCTGCCATGGCAACACACTAACCACCAACACAGCTGCTCAACGTCCGCCTGCTGGTGCCTCTTCCCAGACTCCTCCTGGACCTCCCGGACCTCCCGGACCTCCTGCACAGGCCTATCCTCCTCCCCCGTCATCCGTCCCGTCGCATCCTTACCAAGGCCCTCCCGGAGGCGCTCCAGGGTATGTTGCATCTGGCCATCTTCCAGCCCCGGCGGCCAGCGGAAGCATGGACTTGAGCGCCATACGTCCTGTAAACTCCGGCACAATGAACTTTGATGATATCGTATCCAAGGCTCGAGCATATGCTGCTGACAAAGGCGCCACCTCGTACGACCGTCCTCTTGTCTACGGCTCCGAGTCTCGGAATAGCGATCGAAAGTATGGTCGAGACCGATCTCGCTCTCCAGCTCGCGGCGATTATAGAGACGACCGCCGTGGCGGTGGTCCTGGAAGGGATCATGGACGCGATCGATCATACTCGCCGCCTTCCAGAGGGCGCTTCTCCCCTCGTGGTGGCGGTGGAGGAGGAGGAGGAGGAGCCGGTGGTGGGAGTAGTGGTCGAGATAGGTCACCGCTTCGTGGGGGATCAGACGACAATTCAGAGACCATCCAGATTGAGTCGAGCTTAGTGGGACTTATTATCGGACGCCTGGGCGAAAACCTGCGTCGCATCGAAGCTGAAACAAACTGTCGTGTACAATTCCTTGCTGCTACCGACGGTGGTCCCTTTCGCCAATGCAGAATCACAGGCCCTAGGCCACGCCGGGCTGACGTGAAGACCGCCATCAATCGCATCATTGAAGACAGCGGGATGGGAGCCTTGAATCGACCACAGGATAAGAATCAAGAGCTCGACAAGAGTGGGGCTGCTCCTCTGCGCGAAGGCGAGGATCATATGCAAATCATGGTACCGGACCGCACTGTTGGCCTAATCATTGGTCGTGGGGGTGAGACCATTCGTGACCTTCAAGAGCGGTCCGGCTGCCACATCAACATTGTGGGAGAATCGAAGAGCGTCAACGGGTTGCGACCAGTCAATCTTATCGGTACCGTTGAATCTGCAGCGCGAGCGAAAGACTTCATCATGGAAATCGTCGATAGTGATACGAGGGGCGACGGAGCTGCTGCCGTCGTCGTCAAGAAGAGTGCGGCCGCTCCATCTCGCGCAGAACCCCCATTCCGAGACATGGGGGGCAGTTCGGGCGGTGGGCCGGACAAGATCAACGACTCAATTTATGTACCATCCGACGCAGTGGGTATGATTATCGGAAAAGGTGGTGAGACCATCCGCGACATGCAGAACTCGACAGGTTGCAAGATCAATGTGGCTCAGTCGTCTGGGCCTGGTGAAGTCCAGCGAGAAATTGCGCTCATCGGTTCGCGAGATAGCATCTCACGAGCCAAACTAGCCATCGAGGAAAAGGTTGATGCTGTGGTATGTTTATCAGTTTCTTGACAAAAGAAAACACTTTCAAAAAAAAAAAGCAAATACTGACAAATGCCCGAAATAGCGACAAAAGAGTGGCGATCGTAGCGGTCCCCCTCGGGGCCGGGGACATCAGGATCATGATAGACCTTCGTATTCGCAAGGACCAGATACATCTGCTAACCCAGCTCGAGCTTCATCTGGCGACGGTAGTGACCCATACGCTCAGTGTAAGTTGTTGACTATTTCTATCCATGTCGACCACTTGGCGGACCAAAAAGCTGACTCGGTAGCGCAGATGGCGGATATCAAAATTACGTGGCGCTCTGGTATCAGTCCTTGATATACCAACAACAACAACAACAGCAGCAGCAAACCGGTGACGGAGCACCACCGGCAGGCGGCCCTGCTCCTGGCTCATAGTGATGACACCCCTCCGCTTATGACGGCGATTACTCTTGCACATCTTGACCAGGTGACCTTGATCGAGCTTGCGCTGTGAAGAGACATGCACAGCATGAGAACCATCCGAGATGCCTTGACCTGACTGATGCTACCTCTTTCTTGACTCGGAAAACACAACGCATATGTCGCGTGAAATTGTGATGGTGTCCACTTATGTACGATTTGTTGCATTTGATTCTGACCCGTCCCCTCTGTGCGCCCTAGGAATCGCAACAAGGGGGATGCCGGGGGGTGACTCTGCTGTTTTTTTTTTTGTTTTTTTTTTGTGCTTGATGAACATGTGCACACAAAATCGCCGATGACTTGGTTATACTTTTTGCTTCGCCTGTTTTTGCAAACAATCCCGGGCCTATCCGATCGCCGGTGTCACAAGTTGCGCCTTGCTTGTTATTTATCGTTGTTGATGTTGTACAATTCTATTTCGACTCTTGGCCCATGCCGATGACACGATCAAAACCAACTCTGCAGGAGTGGAAGACATGAGAATCAAGAGAAAAAGAAAAGAGAAGAGAAGAGAAGAGAAGAGGAAAGAGAACCAGAAAGAAAAAGAGGAAAAGAAAAAGAAAAAGAAAATCAAGAAGGGCCCCGGTGACTGGGTTTGTCGACCTTGGACCATCTTGGTTGGACAGAGCATGTGCTGTCACCGTGTCCGACACAGCCCTGCTCAACATACTCTTTGATACTCTGTGGACGTACAAACTTGCTTGTGCCTAACGTATGTTGCGGTTTAAAGGTTGGTCTCGTCCCATGCGGCATGCTGTGTGGGTAGGACTTTTGCACACGAATCTCCGAATCTCCCTCGACAACGTTGAATCTTTTTCATTTTTTCTTCTGTCCTTCATTCTTCTTGGATTCGAGTTTCCAACTGTACGGACGATACCGGAACCTTTGGCTTGGCCATATGCATTCCATGACTGGTGTTGGAGCCCGTTTTGATGCGCTCTGTTCTGATCAGCTACGGCTACATCTGACAAAAGAGCTCGTTGATGGCGCCGCGGAGTCCAAGGGCTTGATTTCATTCGCCTCTGCATGCAAGAGCGATGTATTCGGATGCCACATCTGCTCACGTCGGGACGTACAAGATGATGCATTCTCTTTTCCGTGGCAATTGCTCATCTCTTTGATTGACTTGAAATTATGCTGTCGCTCGGAGATGTTTTTTATTTGTTCGGTACATTAGGCTTCGGCAACTGTGATATGATTGAGCCCGCCGCATTGGCGCTTCTACTTTTCCGCTCATCCATTCAAGCCCTCATTCTTCATTCTTTCTTTCACCATAGAAGAGGTAATATTGTAACATTCCCAATGACGGAATGCTATGGACCTATGAAAGTTGAGTCGACGCCAGGAAGAATAAAAAACGGACATGTTGGCCTTGACGAAGGACCTTTTTTTTTTTTTTTTTTTTTTTTTTTTTTTTTTTTTTTTTTTTTTTTTTCGCTTGTTCTTTTTCCCTTCACAACCAAGGAGTCTTGACGAGAGGCTTGGCAGGCACGGTGGTTTCGTCCACGCTGGTGCACCAGTAATAGTACTTTGGTATTTAATGCGATAGTTTGTGTTCCTCCTTGGTGTCTGCGCGTGATGAGTGATGTGGAACATCCCGTTCGTCAGCCAGGGCTGCTTGCATTTCTCAGCGGCAAAATGCTTGAACATGTCACAGGACCCTCGATTCACAAATAATGCGGACCGTGGCAGAGACTTTTTTTCTTTTTTTCTTTCTTTTTTTCTTTTTTTCTTTCTTTTTTTCTTTTTTTCTTTCTTTCTTTCTTTCTTTCTTTCTTTCTTTCTTTCTTTCTTTCTTTCTTTCTTTCTTTCTTTCTTGCCTGTCCCTCAAGGTGAGTGCCTCGCGCAACATCCATCCCAATCAAGCACCGCGGCGGGGGTTTGCGTGATTTGGCCGTCTACGCAGTGTATCTGGATTCCGAAATGTCTTGGTGCCGGGTGCCGCCTGCGAAGCCATTCGCGTGTATATCTCGTCAGGGACCTGGGGCGGATTCGAAGAACCAAAGGGTAGTATGGGTTAGGCGTGGGGGGTGGAGGTATGCTTATTGTGGTGTATGTTGTATGTTCTGAGGTATGTTCTGAGGTGTGTTCTGATGTATGTTCTGATGTATGTTCTGAGGTATGTTCTGATGTATGTTCTGATGTATGTTCTGATGTATGTTCTGATGTATGTTCTGATGTATGTTCTGATGTATGTTCTGATGTATGTTCTGAGGTATGTTCTGAGGTATGTTCCGATGTATGTTCTGATGTATATTCCGATGTATATTCCGATGTATATTCTGATGTATATTCCGATGTATGTTCTGATGTATATTCCGATGTATATTCTAATGTATATTCCGATGTATATTCTAATGTATATTCTAATGTTTGTTCTGAGGTATATTCTTATATATATTCTGATGCATATTCTAATGCATATTGTGATATACACCTGATATACATCTGATATACATCTGGTATACATCTGATATACATCTGACATACATTTAACGTATACTCTGTTATAGGCGTGGGTATGCGGGACCATGAAACGCAGCCGGGCCCTTCTTGTACCTCAAGGCTTGTCGTTGTGCAATACAGAGTCAATGGACGAGGTTCCCTGCAATCTCCTCCGTGCCGAGGAAGCCACGCCCCCGTACTCACACTTCTTTCATAGCCTGTGTGACTTTTCCAGATTCTGCGATAAACCACAGTTCCATAGCCTTGAGCGCCAAGCAGGTCACAGGTCACGAAAGCGCCAATGAGCCGGTGATGCTACAGCAGAGTACAATGCCCGTCTTGCTATAGAAATCATACTCACTCGTAGCTACTCTTAGTACCTCGCGATATACCACACACTGTATAAATAATGGCCCGGACCGACGAGCGGCGCAGTATGGGCTCCGTGATCTTTCTAGCGCCTCATCGCATCCAAAGGGATAGAGGAAAGGGGGAGGCACGTTGGTAAAAAAAAATAAAAAAAAAATAAACATAGGCGTCCGGGCGAGGCATTAAAAAGGGGGCTCTGACAAGCGATGAGAAATACGATTGATCACGAGGACATGTGGTGCCTAGACCAAGACCCTTTTCTTTCTTGTCTCTACTCGTGTTTTTCTCTCTTTTCTTTTTCGCTTTCCTTCTTTGTTGCGCATACCTGAGCTGGAAGACGATGTTCCTGGCCACGCTACATCTAGCTTGGCGAGCTGGGACGCGCGACACCAGGTCCTTGACGATGAGACGACGAACGCCTCTTTGTAGAGGTACGTATGCACATGTCGTAAACAGTCTAGCAGATACAAACAGCTTACATACCCCAGACTCCCACTACGCGGTTAACTTGATGCGGTTTAGATTTAGGTGGCAAAGGCGTAGCGTGGTCTTCGTGGCAGTGCGCATGCTTGGGCGACGAGACGGTGTGTGGTGTGCTTTTGGGGGGTTGTGGGTGTGTGATGACGACGTTGGCACTGTATCCTGGGGCGTGAAGATGGATCTTGGATCTAAGTAGGTAGCTTGGATACATAGCTGGCATGGCGGGCCGGTGATTGAATATGGTGCCTTTTTGGTGTGTAGAGAGTGTGTTGTCGTAGAAGAGGAGATGCAGTGACGGCGAGACTGTGGTTAATGTTGTGCTTTGTCTTGGTGCGAGACATGTTATGGGTGGGTGTTGTTATAGTCGAGTAAGGATAATTTTTCCTTTTCCTTTTCCTTTTCCTTTTTCCTTTCCTTTCTATTTGGCTTTGTTTCTTCGTTGCTACCTCTTTGCCTGTTGCGAGGCATACACAGTGTCAAGGCGATGCGCTTCCCTGATGTATCATGCGGATAAAGAACGGCGGGAATGGGTAGGCCTGTACGAGCGAATGGCTCATGAGCTGGATCTCTCGTTTCTTTCTAGTTATAAGAAAAATCAACATACAAAACCAGAGCGAGGGGTAGATTTGCGCACCATCAAGGTTCCGGATTGGCGAACGACGTGGCCCTGTGTATCGATCGGAGTGTTTTGTTTATCGCATATGCCGAAGTGGGTCGCCGGTGGTTTTCTAAGAGATAGGAGAAGGGAAAAGATCG
>SRPU01001217.1:0-10557 GCA_018360185.1 Claviceps lovelessii
TGTTTGCTTTTTTTTTTTTTTTTTTTTCCGCCCCCTTCTTCCTTGCTCGCTCCCCGTCCAGGTTTTGGCTTCCATTCACGCACCGGGATAACGATTTGGCCCTTTTTCCGCCCGCCCGCACCCACCCACCGAGAATACCGACTGCTGGTAAGTTGCCCCGCCATCCATCTCGTCCCCGAGACTTGACCGGCAACAACCACATCCCCCTTTCTCGTCTATTTACACCATATTAGCCTCGCCTAATCCCGCCATTTCCGGAGGCTCAACATGGATACTTCTGTGCTTCGGGAATTGCTTGGGGCAAGCTTGGCTGCCGATGCCGACAACAGACGCCGGGCCGAGTTGCAGCTGAAGCAGGTACGTGACGTGACGTTGGAAAAAGGACCATCCATCCCCAAGGCCGTCCCAGGAGTCCAAGACCGTCCCAGGACCATCCCACCACCGTTGCCCAGACAAATCTACCTGCTGGGACGAATCAAGCGGCCGCGGCAGTCTCGCCGCGCTGCCTTCACCCTCGAGAACTCGGGCCCATTCGATTTTTTGTCTGTCTGGCCAGGCAATACGGGGCTTGAAGCACGGCTGCTACCGACCAGCACACCAGTACCATCAGCATCCATCGAGGAATCCAATCTGGCCGCCGTTAGCCCAGTTTGATTTATTCTGGGGCTTGAGTTCTGGGTTCTGGGTCTTGGGTTCTGGAGTTCTGCGCCAAAGACTTCGGGCGTTTGGCACATCTTGCCCTGTCTTGTCCTATCTTGTCATGGCTCTGTTGGGCCAGCGTCACAAAGTAGTATACCGAATGCTGACATGCCGGCTTTGCAAACTAGATTGAGGAGCAACCTGGTTTTGTGGATGCTCTATTCGACATCTTGCAGGCCGAGCAAGAAGCCACCGTCCGCCTTTCCAGTACGTTTTCTTGCGACGTCGTCCTAACACGAGATCGATTCTTACATTTGTGTCCTTTCCAGCCGTAATCTATATCAAGAACCGCGTTAATCGCGCTTGGTATCGGACCGACCAGTACAATGGCGAATGTCTAATAGCCGAGGATGAGAAGGCCCGCGTTCGAGACCGCCTGGTGCCGATCCTCGCTGCCTCGGATGGTGCTGTTCGTCAACAACTCATTCCCGTGCTTCAGCGCGTACTGCAGCACGATTTCCCCAGCCGATGGCCTAGGTTCATGGACTTTACCACCGAATTACTGAATACCAATACCCCGAGTTCGGTGCTGGCCGGGCTCCAGTGCCTGCTGGCCATCTGCCGCGCTTTCAGATACAAATCTCACGATAATACCGACAGAGCACAGTTTGACGCTATTGTAGAGAACAGCTTTCCCCGCCTGCTCTCCATCTGCAATGAACTGGTCAATCAGGAAAGCGAGGAGGCTGGCGAGATGCTTCATTTGGCTCTCAAGTCTTATAAACATGCCACATGGGTGAGTACATTTCTCTAATCACTTTTTAAGAAGGAATTTTCCAAATAAAAAAAATCTAAATATATATATATATATATATATATATATATATATATATATATATGTTCAAGAGGTTCCATGAAACGCCGAAAAAAACCTCGAGTGGAAAGAGAACTTCAAAATTGACCATTCTATGAATAGCTCGAACTTTCCCATCATCTGCGTCAGCAGCAGGTCAATATCGCTTGGTGCACCGTCTTCTTGCAGACCGTCGCAAAAGCCGCGCCGGTTGCAGCAATGCAGGGCGATACGTATGATCGTGAGAGGAATCACTGGTGGAAGGCGAAGAAGTGGGCTTTCTTCAACCTGAACAGACTTTTTATCCGGTTCGTTTTTTTTTTTTGCTCCTTCAAGCGCTTTTAGAAAGTTGCAAGTGTCCATCTTGTTCATCTTCTGACACTGTGACGCCGTGACGCCGTGATACTGATTCAACGCTAAAACAGACATGGAAATCCTACCAGTCCAGGCAAGGGCGACGAGGCGGCGGCCTTTGCGAAAAACTTCATCAGCACTGTGGCGCCAGAAATTTTGAAGCACTACCTCCAAGAGATTGAAAAGTGGGTTGCCAAGACGTCGTGGCTCAGTCGACCCTGTCTCTCCTACATCATGGTGTTTTTGGATGAGAGTGTTCGTCCCAAGGAAATGTGGACGCATTTGAAGCCTCACCTTACAAATCTCGTTACCCATTTCGTTTTCCCTGTGTTGTGTCTCTCCGAAGAAGATGCCGAACAGTTTGATGACGAGCCCGAGGAGTACCTGCATCGCAAGCTCAACTACTTCGAAGAAGCTTCTGCTCCCGATATTGCGGCGACAAATTTCCTCGTCAACCTGACCAAGTGTCGAAGAAAGGAAGTGTTTGAGATTCTCAAGTTCGTCAATGCTGTTGTCAATGAGTACGAGCAAGCCCCGGATGATAAGAAGAATCACAAGGCAAAAGAAGGTGCCCTGAGAATGATTGCGACCCTTGCGCCTGTCATCCTCAGCAAGAAGAGCCCCATTGCCGATCAAGTCGAGTACTTCCTTGTTCGCTATGTCTTCCCCGATTTCACCAGCAGCCAGGGGTATCTCCGAGCCCGAGCATGCGACACCATTGAGAAATTCGAGCAGCTTAATTTCCAGGATGTCAACAATCTGCTCACCATCTACCGACATATTCTCGACTGCATGACTGATCCTGCCTTACCTGTCCGCGTTACTGCAGCTCTTGCCCTCCAACCCCTCATCAGACACGACGTCATTCGCACCAGTATGCAGCAAAGCATCCCTACCATCATGCAACAGCTTCTCAAACTGGCCAATGAAGTTGACATTGATGCTTTGGCCAATGTCATGGAGGACTTTGTTGAAATCTTCGCCACGGAGCTTACCCCTTTTGCTGTTGCCCTTTGCGAACAACTTCGTGACACGTATTTGCGAATTGTTCGAGAACTCCTTGAAAAGGAAAGCCAAGTCGGCGACGACGGTGAAGTAGTGTTTGCAGACTACGACGACAAGAGTATTACCGCCTTGGGCGTTCTGCAGACAATTGGAACTCTTATCCTTACTCTCGAGAGCACGCCAGACGTACTGCTCCACATCGAGGCTGTTCTCATGCCGGTCGTCAAAGTCACGCTCGAGAACAAGCTATACGGTATGTCAAGTTTTCTCCCGGTTTCCAACTTTTACCGCTCTCCTTTACCCTAAAAAAAGAAACCCTAAAAGAAGGAAAAAAAAGAGAGAGAGAGAGAGATTTTGCTGCTAACAAATCATGCTCCAGACCTGTACAACGAAGTGTTTGAAATCATTGACAGTTGCACCTTTGCCGCCAAGGGTATCTCCCCAAATATGTGGCAGGCTTTTGAGCTGATTCACACAACTTTCAAGGCTGGCGCTGAATATTATCTTGAGGACATGCTTCCTGCTCTGGACAATTTTGTCCAGTACGGAACGCCTCAGCTGATCCAAAAGCCTGAATACATTCAAGCCCTATTCTCCATGGTGGCTGACATGTTCACCGACCAAGTGCAGGGTGGAGTGGAGAGAATCTGTGCTTGCAAGCTTGCGGAAGCCATGATGCTTAGCCTTCGAGGCCAAATTGACAGTTGTGTCGAGGGCTTCATCAACATGGCCATGAGCATTCTCGCTACTCAAGAAGTCAAGGTCAAGAGCTACAAGATCCATCTCATGGAGATGGTCATCAACTCCATTCACTACAATCCGCTCTTGACACTACAAGTGCTCGAAAATAAAGGCTGGACGAATCGCTTCTTTAGTTTGTGGTTTGGCAGCATGGCGTCCTTTAGCCGTGTACACGACAAGAAGCTCTGCATCGTTGCCATTTCTGCCCTTCTTGGTGTCAGTCCTGACCAAGTACCAGCAAGCGTATCTGTCGGATGGCCACGACTTCTTCAAGGCATCACAGAACTTTTCCGAACTCTCCCTACCGCCATGAAGAGTGAGTAGACTCCCCTCCATTTTTCGCTGTTTGATTCTTTTCTGACTTTTCTTCTTCTTTTTTCCTCTTAGATCGTGAGGAAGCTTTGCGCGACGACTTCCACCTTGAGACCACCTACGATTACGGCGACGAGGACGAATGGGATGACAACGAAGCCAACTGGAATGGAGATGAAGAAGAAGAAGAAGCAAAGGCAGACGAAGCTCTGGAGTCTAAAGACGAAAGCAAGGCCTACTTGGAGTTTCTCAACGATGAGGTTTGTCAAGACTTGGGTGCATGAATGCGACAAACGCCGTTGCGCAGTCAAAGCTAATGAATGGTTTGGTCAACTAGGCTCAAAAGTACAGCCGCGCCGTCGAAGATGTCGACGACGAAGAGTTGGGAGAAGACAGTGTTCTACTGGAGTCGCCACTTGATAAGATTGAGCCCTATCAACTATTCAAGGGTACTCTGCTGAGTAAGTTTTTTTTTTAAGTGGAAATTATAAATGAATCACATTCAGTACTAACAGAGATACTCGTACAGAAATGCAACAAGAACAGCCTCAATTCTATACTAGTCTCGCCGGCCACTTGTCAGCAGAGGAACAGAATATGCTACAATCAATCATGGTCAAGGCTGATGAGGTTGCTGCTCATCAAGCTCAACAGGCTCAGCAGGAGCTCTTGGCTCAACAACAAGCACAGGCCATAGCAGGCGGTATCCCACCAAGCTAGAGTCTGAGAAGGGACAAGATTGCATTGCGGCGCAACCAGAGTCTGAGAAGCGACAATATTGCATTGCGGCGCATGCTTGGGCTTTGAGCCTGGGGAAGGGTTTTGTTGACACGTGTGATTTTAACGCCTGGTTTGGAGTTTGGCAAGACTTTGAAAAGCATTTTTATTTTATTTTGAAGGAACATGATTGATTACACGGAGCTAGCTTCAACAAGCTGGGAGGGCCAAGTCCTGGAAAGGAGAGGCTGAGCTGAGAAGTAGCAGGGTCTAGGAGAAGGTTGTGATTTCATGACGCGTGTCTGACGAGCCGACGAGGCCGCAAGAGTCCTCTGGGCTTCACTATGAGTGTGCTTATGGCTGTTTCGAGGTTGACTTCCCATCCCAAGTTCCATCAAGGCTGCGCGTCGAGGCGAAGACTACAGGAGATTGTTTTAGCTCTGTTGGCTCAAGATGACGCTGAGTCAGCGACGCGATGTCGGAGATGGCCATGACGGAAGCCAGCGAGAGAGAGACGGGAGACGAGAGACGAGAGACGAGAGATGGGAGATGGGAGATGGGAGATGGGAGATGGGAGATGGGAGATGGGAGATGGGAGATGGGAGATGGGAGATGGGAGATGGGAGATGGGAGACGAGAGACGAGAGAGATGGGAGATGGGAGATGGGAGATGGGAGATGGGAGATGGGAGACGGGAGACGGGAGACGGGAGACGGGAGACAAGCGAGCGGAGCACTTGCATGTGGGAGTTTGGCACGGTCGGCGGCAAGCTGCAAAACCGGGCAAGAGGGGCCGAGAACTCAGTTAGTACTGTACTTAGTAGGAGGCATTTAAGAGACAATACAATCCATGATTAGGTCACCTCTGTTACCGGGGAGCAGCGGGCAGCAGCTGGCGGTAGCGGGCGGTAGCGGGCGGCACCGGTGAGCACCAGCCAGCCTTGGCCAGCCTTGGCCAGCCTTGGCCAGGCACACGTTAAGCGGCAGGCGCCGGTGAGGGGAAATGGGGGAAGGGGCAATGGGCCGAGGAAAGAGAGCTCCGCCGCCACTTTCTCCAAGATGATGTGCCGCGCCCCACATCCTGTCACTGTCGATGCTCTCAACTCCAACCTCGACCCAAAGACGATCCAACCTCGATCCAATCTCGAAGCGAGCCTCGCCGTGGCTTCTGCTTCGCCGTCACTGCGTCGTTGCCATCATCTTGCGTGTCTTGCGCCTACCCAATCCGTCTTTTGATTCAGTATAGTTTGCTTAGACTCTCGCAATCATCACAAGAGCACATGTAGCCTCCCGCGTCCTCCGCGTGCTCTCGTGTCCTCGTGCCCTCCCCACAAAGATACATTCCTGAATCCTAGCCACGCAACCAACAACCAGCATAGCCACATACCTATCTACCTACCTCTCTTTCTACCTGTCCTATCAATCCCTCGGGGTATTTATATCTATTCCCACCGTCTATCCACGTCCGAGGCCGCCATATTTCCTTGTCTATTCTGAGGTCTTTTTTTCTTTTTTCCATCTTTTTGAACCTTTTTGAACCGGGATATCAACGAGACAAAGCAAAATGACTACTAGATATCGCGTCGAATGTAGGTCCCACGTGTTTTTTTTTTTTTTTTTTTTTTTTTTTTTTTTTTCTTTTTCATATTTGTTATGCGCTGAACTAGACGCGATGTTCTGGCTGCCCGTGGGGTTGATGCTTTTATTTTTCATTCTTTTGTTTATAGGTATTCTGTTTTCTTGGTCGTATAGTTACTGTGGTGTCTTTGTTTCGTTTTTATGACTAAACTCTTATACAGATGCTCTCAAGACTCATCGGCGGGACCAGTTTATAGGTGAGGTTATTTGAACTTGTCTTCTTTTTTATGCCCTTTTTTATGATCTTTTCTATGACCTTTTTTTACACTCTTTTTTTTATACCCTTTCTTTTATAATCTTTTGATTGAATGCCTTCTTAGTGCAGATCTGTACGAATTCCTCCTTTTCCTCTCGAAAAACTCCTCATGTACTGGGGTCGGGTAATTGCAACATCGCCAATTTGGTGAAAGTCTCGGAATCGCCTAAGAACCCCCTCAACATTACTTCATGCTATTTCCTCACTCATACACGCGCAAGCTCGTTTATATAGCTGAACTGACCAGAATATCCTCCTGAATAGAATGGGTCAAGGGTCTCCTTGCCGTTCCGTTTGTTCTGTACTCGCAGCCGACGGGGGTCTTGGGTGATGATGCGAGCGTCACGAAGATGGGGGAGGAGGCACACCGGCGATATGCGGAGATTATGCGTGATGTTGAGATGATGATTGATGATCACAGTATGTTTCCCAAGCAGATGGAAAGCTGAAAGATAAGACACACACACACACACACACACACACACACGCACACACACACACACACACACAAAAAAAAAAAAACCCCTAACAAATCCATCCCAGTTATGCGCCAAAAGCAATACCAATCACAGACACAGGGCCAAGATGCATCGTCTGTAGGCAGTCCTCTATTATTTTCTCCCATGCCATCGAAATTGGGCATGTTAGTGCCAACGGCAGGTCCGTTCTTCACCAGGCTGCCCCTCGAAGCTGCGTTCAAGTACCAGGACCGAAAGCGGTACATTTCCTCGAGACGCTATGTGGCCCCGTCGTTCAACGACGTGCGGTTGATTCTCAATTCCGCGCAAACCATGGCTGTGACTGGTGGAGCGCTGCAACTTGCAACATTTGATGGTGATGTGACGCTGTACGATGATGGAGAGAGCTTGGAGCCTTCGAGCCCCGTGATTCCTCGACTGCTTGGTCAGTAGTTCTGTCTCTCTGTATCCCCCTCTTCCTGTCCTCTCTTCATTTACCCCCCCACACGTCAGTTGAAGCCCCAGTCCTGATCTTGGCGACAACCTTGAGCAGATCTCCTACGCAAGAACATAAAAATAGGAATCGTCACTGCGGCTGGGTACACCACGGCTGATCGGTATTATGGCCGTCTTCACGGCCTGCTCGAGGCCATTGCTGCCTCGACAGACCTGGATGACTCGCAGAAACAGAGCCTGGTCATTATGGGTGGCGAAGCCAACTATCTTTTCAAATACGAGCCCTCATCTCCCTACCGGTTGGCGCCCGTGCCTCGACTGGAGTGGCTTACACCCGAGATGGCCTCCTGGTCCGAAACGGAGATCACGGCTCTGCTCAACGTGGCTGAATCGGCACTTCGCGACTGCGTGCGCACCATGAACCTCCCCGCCACAATCGTCCGCAAAGATCGCGCTGTTGGCATCGTTCCGTCTGAGCCTCATATTAGGATTGCCCGCGAGAGTCTCGAAGAGACGGTTCTCGTGGTACAGCGAATCCTGGAGCTGAGCCACTTGGGATCGCACGCGCAACCATCCGGACGAGCCCAGTCCTTCAGCGGCCACGGCCGGACGGGAATTCCATTCTGTGCCTTCAACGGCGGGCGCGATGTCTTTGTCGACATTGGCGACAAGAGCTGGGGCGTGACGGTGTGTCAGCAGTGGTTTGGTCGACAGGGAACGGCCATCAAGGGCGAGAACACGCTTCACGTCGGCGACCAATTCCTGAGCGCTGGATCAAACGACTTTAAGGCACGGAACGTGGGGACGACAGCCTGGATTGCCAGTCCGGCGGAGACGGTGGAGTTGCTTGACGAGTTGGCTGACTTGATGCAGAAGAAGTTGTCATGAGTGACGATGATGTTGTCTTGGTCGGACGGAATTGTGGTTTTAGGATAAAGTTGTTTCGGCGGTGGAATTTATGCGAGGAGTTGATATTTTCGGCAAGTTACAAGCCATGGTGTCTATACCAGATTGCTCGATGAAATATATACATATTTACATATATATATTCACATATATACATATTCACACACACACACACACACACATATATATATATATATTCACACTAATATATATGTGTGTAAAGGCAGGAACATGGCCCTTGTGAAATGTCGACCAAATCCCATCTTACCCTTTCCTCTACTTCCAAAACGTCATCCGGCCGTTGTAGGCACGAGCCCTCTAACAAGGCCCGTGATGCACGATCCGACCAAAAGTATCATTCTCCTCTGCAGACCGTTTCAGTTTTAGACGATGGTGTCAAAGAAAGTCTGTGCCGGTGAGCCGCATCTGTGTTGGTTTGTCCGTGGCACGGTATGGTAGGGGCAGGCGGTTATAAGAGGAGGTGGTTTGATGCACAAGGAAACGGATGTGATGATATCGCATTCATGAGTGCGTTGGAGTTCCTTTTATTCCGTGCAACATGTTTGTTGTTGGTGCACAAATTCGAAGGGTGTTGATTTGTTTGGTAGAAGAGTTGAGATGTATCTATATTTCATGTTTCTGTACTTTATGTTTCTGACTTTTATGTTTCTGTATTTCATGATTCTGTATTTCATGATTCTGTATTTCATGATTCTGTATTTCATGATTCTGTATCTCATGATTCTGTATCTCATGATTCTGTATTTTTACATTTCCATATTTTCCATCATTCTTTATATATACATATGGATATCTTCTCCTTTTCCTTCATTCGCTCTTTCACCCTTTCAGCACCCTCGCCATCCGTCACTGCAAAAGAGAGACAAAGCGAGGCTCGTCCAGCATCGTCCGTGTGCGGTGGTCTGATCGGACCTGAGTCCTTGCTGGGAACGGGGGATGGGTGTGCTGTGTTGTGTTTGCTGTGTGTGTGCCTGGGCTTTGCGTATGCTCTTTTTGATTGGGGGATATACGAAAAGGGGGGAGAAGAATAGGAGTAATGGAACAAAGGCTATGATAATAATAATTATAATTATGATAATAAAACTACAAAGTAAAAAGTGACAAAGTCAAAGTAAACGGTAGCAGAGTAATATGATGGAATGGTGATGATAAAGAATTATAAATGGTATATAAAAAACACAACAGCCGTCCCTCTCCAGCCAGAAAACCCCCCCAAACACAGCATGACAAGCCACGACGGCCATGCTCCGTGGTACATGGGGACATGGCCTCATCAAGGTACCCAATACAGCCTCGCAGCCATGTACGCATGCACACACGCACACACGCACACACGCACACATGCATCATGTACAGGACGCAAAAAACAAAAGCAGACCCTCTCCGAGTCGCCGATACCCGACAGAGCAGAGCCCAGCAATCGTGGTTGTATCCGTCCTGCCAGGACAATTGTGCTGTAGTGTAATGTAGTACATGGGGCACACCTGTAATGTAACATGACGACGCAGGTCTGTGCCGACAGAGAGACTGGTTGACCGACCATGCCGGCATGGATTGCGCGGGAGGTCTGTTCTGGTCGCCGACTTGGAGTCGGAGAATGTGTTGGTCGGGGTTGGAGGGGGTTGTGCGTCGAGGAGTTTTGGTGTTTGATAGATGTGTGTGTGTGTGTGTGTGTGTGTGTGTATGTATATGTATGTATATATGTATATGTATATGTGTATGTATATGCATGTGTATATGCATGTGTATATGGATGTGTATATGGATGTGTATATGTATATGTGTGTGTATATTTATATGTCTATATGTGTATCATTTTTCTTTGGTCTTTTCCTGTCTTCCTCTCATCTTCCTTCACCTCTCTTTTTCCATTCTTTTCATTTTTTTTTGCTCTTCCTTCTCGGCATGTACATTGGACGAACCTCCATCTGCATCTGTCCATACATGCATCATGATTCCCATGATCCCACCAAGCCCCAAGCCTCAAACTTGTCGGCTGCAGCGGGATGTGCGTGCGTTGTCACACGGCCACTCGAGTCCTTGTCCATCCCGTTATACCCATGTACCTATGTACATATGCATGCATGTATACTGCATGTGGCAGAGCATCATGGCTCTGTGAACACGAGCGATGCATGCTCCACGTCCGAATCCGTATGTGGCGTTTCTTTTTCTTTCTTCTTTTTCTTTTTCCACTCGTGT
>SRPU01001218.1:0-10551 GCA_018360185.1 Claviceps lovelessii
CTACTAGTAGTAAGCTACTACTAAGCTATATATAAATAATAACTAAGTAGAATATAAAATATTTAGCCTAAATCTTTTTATTATAAATTAAGAGGTAAGTAAAGTAAGAGAGATTATATAAAGTAATATAAGTTAAAGCTAGCATGCTCTAACCTTATAATAAAAAGAATTTATAGCTAGGGCCTAATAGTTTAGGTTTAAATGCCTAAAGATTACTAAAAGACTAGCCTATATATAGTATATATACTATAAGTAAGGGGATAGATAGCTAAGATATTAAAATCTTAAAGAATAAAACTAAGTATCCCTTTAATTTTATAAAGCACTTAGGTTAGCCCTATTTATTATATAGTAGACTTCTACTTAAGGAGAGAACCTACTAAAAGCTTATAATAAGGTTATTAGCTATTAGAAGAACCTCTTTTAAGTTAATCTTTAATAAAGCTAACTATAAGAAATTAATTACTTTAATATTTAAAACTTTAAAGTCTATATAGTTAAGGAATGCCTTAGTATAGTAGTAATTAAAGCTACTAAGTAGTAGTAAAATACTAATATCTCTAAAGAGTACTATCTAAATAGTTAATAAAAATAAACTATTACTATATAAGGGCTAAGTATATATCCTAGCTAAAATAAAAAGTAAAATTTTATAGCTAACTTATAATAACCTTATAGTAGGCTATTATAGAGTTAGTAAAACTATTAAATAAGTTATAAGCTAGTATTTCTAGCTAGGGCTAAGATAGAATATTAAAACCTATATTAATAATTATATAAATTATTAGCTTAATAAGCTAAGGTTATACTAACCTTATAGTAAGCTAGTAGCGCTACTAATACTAAAAAGACTATTTTAAGAAATCTTAATAAACTTTATTATAAGCTTACCTTTAGTTAAATAAGTAAATAGTAAGATATATAATATAATTCTAGTAGTAGTAGATAGATTTTTTAAGTATACACTATATATTACTATAACTATAATAGTAACTAGTAGTAACTTAGTAACTATTTTTATTAAGAATGTCTTTTATAACTATAGTATATTAAAAGGTATTATAAGTAATAGAGATATAGTTTTTACTAGTAAATTCTAGGGGACTTTCTACTACCTTTTAATAACTAAGCAGCTACTTAGTATTATATTTTACCCTTAAACTAATAGTTAAACTAAGAGAATAAACTAAATCTTAAAACACTATTTATAAGCCTTTAGGTATATAAAATAAACTAACTAGCTTAATTACTTAGCTCTTATATAATTTATATATAACACTAGCTATTATATAGCTTATAGCTATATACTAGTAAAGTTACTATAAGGGTATAAACCTAAAGAACTAAACTAAGTAATAAAGCTATTAAATATTATTAATTAAAGTGCTAAGGTTAAAGTAAAAAAATTATAAGCTAAATATATAGAGATAAAGTAGCTACTTAATAATACTTAGGCTTAGTATATAAAATACTATAATGCTAAGTATAAGTTAATAGACTTTAATATTAGAGACTATATTTTTTTTTTTATAAAAAACATTAACTTATAGTAACTAAGCTAAAAGCTTATAATAAAATATTTAAAACCTTACTAAATTACTAAGAAAGTTAGTTATTATAGCCTTACTTACTAGCTTAAATTACCTCTAACCCTAAGACTATATAATATATTTATATTATAAGCCTTAAGCTATTTAAAGGTAATTTATACTAAAAAAAAGTAGTAGTAGTATAGCTATCTCTTAAGGAGGACACTAAGGTATATAAGGTAAAATAAATTATAACCTATAAATATAAGAGTAAGTAGTAAAAATACTTAGTAAAGTAGAAAGGCTATAATAAGATAGAAAACTTATAGGTATTATAAAGAGACTTTACTTTAAAAAACATAATTAAGGATTATAAGTAGTTAATATATAGCTAGATAGTAGTATAGTTATAAGCAAAATAGGTTAATAAAGAAAGTGCGTGTTTTTCTTTTAGTAAAAGTAAGTCTATTTAGTTAAGTAAAGCTATATAATAAAAAAAAAAAAAAAAAATAATAAAAAAAAAAAGAAAAAGCATAAAGCATGCTATTTCCACACAGCAATATTACTACTATAATTTCTCTTTCTTATCCTCCTCCTTAGCTAAATTCCCTATTAAATTAAATAGTGCCTCTAGAAATATACATAGCTTAATAGGGCGTAGTAGTATAGTAGTAGGAGTCTTAGCCCGCCTAAACCTAAAGCATATAAATAAAGTATAACTAATAATCTAGTAAAGAGTTAGTAGTAATAATAAAATAATAAAAAAAAGAGAAGGGAAAACTTACTAAGTAAAGGTTTTTATAAATAAACTATAGATAATTAAACTAGTTAATAGAAATAAGCAATTAGTTTATAGACACTAGCTACTAAATTACTATATCTTAATAGCGCTATTGCTTTATAGCAAGCTTATATAATAATTATACCCTTTTAGCGCATCCTAACTTATTTACATTCTTTTACTTATTAAGTATAAGGTTTAATATAAAAATAGCAGTAAGTAAACCCTAAGTAGTAAGTTAGTAGTAGGTTTATAAAAAGCATTAAAAAACTATACTAAAATCTAATAGTACTTTAGGTTATTAGTCTTTTTCTCTATAAGGTAGAAAACTTTATAATAAAGATATACTTAATATATATTTTACTAAAAAGAAATAGTAAGTTAGTAGTAATACCTAAGTAAAGATATAGGCTAAAGGAAAAGAGAGGGTTTTTTTATATAAAAATAAGTTTTATTATTATACTTATAAGTAGTATATTTTATACTTACCCTTATAAGTTAAGAAAGAAAATATATTAATAAGAGAATAATAGCTACCTTATAGTAAGTTACTTACTATTAAAAGGGCTATATACTATAGGAATAGGCATGCTAGCTATAATATACTATAGCTATAAATTATATTCCTCCTTATTATTAATAAAAGCTTTAGGCTATAACTTTTAAGTATAAACCTAATACCTATAATATAAGTAGAGAAGTTCCTCCTTACTAATAGTAAAAGCATAGCTATTAATATTAAACTATAGCTACTAATAAGGTATAGAGTACTTATACTATAACTATTATAATATTAGGGGTAGGATTAAGTTTTATAGCAATATAGTAATAGTGTTTTATTAAAGAAGTTTAATTCTTAGGGGCTATAGTAGACTAGCTAAAGGTTAGTAGTAAAAAAGTAAAGAAATAGCTAAGTACTTATAGAAAATTTATTAAAAAAAAAAATAAAAAAAAGAGAGGCTTATTATAAAAGTAAAGGTAAGTAATAAAGTAATAAGTAATAACTAAAGAAATAAGGTTAGTAAAATAAAAAAAAGAAAGTAAAAAAAAAGCAATAATTTTATTAGAAGCTTATAAAGAAAAAAAGACTTATAGTTAGTAATAAGAATAACTAAGAAAAAAAGGTAGAAAAAGAAGGGAAAAAAAGAGTGCTTTTATAGTTATTAAGAAGCCTATAAAGATAAGGGCATTATATATAAAAGTAATTTTAACTAGGTAATTAATATACTTAAATTAGTAAATTATAGTATAGCAATAGTAGCCTAGCTATATATTAGTAGCTATTACTAGCTATACTAAAAAAGTAAGTTTCTAACTTAATAGTAATACCTTAAAAAAAAAGGGGGCTAGCTATATTAAGCTATCCCCTTTTATAATATAATAAATTAAAGCTATTATAATAATTATATAAAAAGCTAGCTATATTACTATAGCTTACTTTAAGCCTTAAATTAATAAAGTAAAAGAGAAATAAACTATTTAAGTAAGTTAAAGAATAGGTAAGCAAAATAAGGGAAGAAAAAGTATAAATTATAATACCTAGCAGGCATACTACTATATTACTATAACTCCTTAGTATAAGGAAAAGTAAGGTTTTATAAAAAAAAATAAGGCTAGAAAACAATGCTATAATATAATAACTATAGACTAGCAAATTAGAATACTTATAAAAAAAATACCCCTAATAAGTAGTATAGTAGCAGTATAGTTACCTTAACCTATTAGAGATATACTAGTTAAAAGTTATAACTAAGTATAGTTAGTAAGATAGGTAATAAGAAATAAGGGCATTCTTAAATTTAGCTCTATAAGGGAATAAGCTTAATAGTAAAGGTAGGCTTTACTCTATAGGGAAATAAGCATAATAGTAAGGAAAGCAAAGCTATTATAAAGACCTTAGGTAGATAGTAAGATAGTAGTAAGCTCTTAATGTAACTATAAATTACTAATAAAAGGTAATAAAAGGTAGTCTTTACTCTATAGAGAAATAAGTATAATACTAAGGGCAGTAAAACTATTATAAAGGCCTTAAATAAATAGTAAAATAGTAGTAAGCTCTTAGTATAACTATAAATTACTAAGGAGAGGTAATAAAAAGCAGTCTTTACTCTATAGGGAAATAAGTATAATACTAAGGGAAGTAAAGCTATTATAAAAGCTATTAATAAGTAGTAAGTAAGCTATAACCTATTTATAAGACTATAATTAAGGGCAATTATAAGAAAAGAGAGGGTATTTTATTATAACTATTTCTCTTTAAGGCTTTATATATAGCTAGCCTTATAAGACCTAAGGGGGTATAGGAGTTATAAGGCATATAGTGCCCTTACTATAACCTAGTAGCGTGCTAAGGAGGCATATAAAAGGAGGAGTGCATATATTTATATAATAGGGCAGAGATTTATACCTTTAAGCACTACCCCCTACCTAGCAGCTACATAGCAGTGCATCTTCTGTGTCTCAGTCTTCACTCCACTAAGCAGTATCCCGTATCCAGCCTTGACACTTAATAATATATTATAAGCTAAATCTTACTTTTCTCTTTTTAATTCTTTAAAGTAAGTAGCTTATAGCTATTTACTATAGTTAGCTTTATTTAACCTTTATTATAATACCTCTTTAGCTTATACTTCTTTTATAATATACTTAGTAATATTACTATTTAGCTATATTTATACCCTAGCTATAAATTCTTTTTACTAGTATTACTTTAAGGTTTCTTTCTCTTTATATAAACTACTAAATAAAGGTATAAATAATTATAAGAGATTTATAAGAGTACTTAAAGTTAATATACTATATTTATACTATTTTTTAATTTTATTAAAGAATTAAAGAAATTACCTAAGTAGTATAAGTACTTTTAATATAATAGTAAGTAATAATAAAAAACTCTTAGAAGAAAAAACCTTTTAATTAAATACTTTTTATAGAATTAGTAATAAAGAAGAAGGGTAATTTATTCTTTATAAGGTTATAATATTATTAAGTTTCTACCTTTATTAAATTATTTACTTTAGAATAATACTATTAGTAATTTAGGGTTTAGGGTATATTATAATTACTAGTAGGACCTAGGAATTCTATAAATATATGCTTTAGAACTATACTTACTTTTAATTATATATTATAACTTATTTAATATTACTTAAGCAATAGTTTTAGGCTATTAATATAAAAGAAGGTAACTAGCCTCCCCTAGCTATTTAGCTAAGAATTTAGGGAAAAAGGAATTTCCTTTTAGGTTTTTAATTAAAATAGCTAATATTAAACCTAATATATTAATATACTTAATTAAGATTAAATAGTATACTATATTCTAATTTATTTATAGCTATATTAATATATAGGTAGAAAGTTCTTTATATCCTAACTTTATATATAGGTAGATTATTAAGAATATTATTTATAAATACCTATTATTATAAAGGAAGCTTAAAATAAGCTATAAGCTACCTAAATAAAGGAGGTTTTATAATAGCTTTTATTAATATTCTTATTTTAGTTTATTTATTTAGAATTTTATTAAAATAGATTTTAGTAAGACTTTTTAAAATATAAATAAAAAAAGTAAAATAAGTATAACTATACTTATAAATATTATTCTAGGCTAGTTTAGGGATAGTAATAGCTTTAAACTTATATAGGTAATTTAGTATTTATAAAACTTATTTAAACCTTTTAATAAACTTCTTAAACCTAATCTTATACTTATTAGAAAAAGTATTATAAAAGTAAAGATAACTTATATATTAATTAAAGATAAAGGCTATTTAATAATTTATTGTGTCGGGGCTAAAGAGACATGGGCCACAGACAGGTGGAAAGAGGTCATCGTGACGACCAAGGGCATTGGACCTTGGCGCGATGTAATCAGACCATCTAATTAGATAGTATAAAAAGGTCCTAAGCCCTTAGATAGTTAAAAAATGTTATCTGTTTCCTGTTTTTTAATTTTAGTGCATAGGTGCGAAAGCACCTATTGCTATAATGTTCTGATAACCTAGCCGCAGTTGCTGCTATGTTAAAGATATTCTATATTTTGTTATAAACCCCTTACTATTTTTAACTTTCTAATATTCTAAACTATCTAATTAGAAAGAATTCTAACTATTTATAACTTTTCTTATATAGGTTTCCCTCTTCTAAGTGCCCGCTTGCTACCATTACAATCTAGAATATAATAGGGAGCTTTATTGCATTTATGGGTATACTACTTCTTTTAGTGTTATATTTCTTTTTCCCCTATTATAAATAGTGGTTTTGCCTAGGCAGAATATATTTTCTGGTCTCTATAAATCTATTACATTGTTAGGAACAATAAAGTATAATTAAAGACCTTAATTTAGAGCTGGACCTTATTATAACTAACTAGACTTATAAAACTAAGATAATTAACTATAGAAAAACCGCTATAGTGTATTTAAATTATCTAATTAGAAGCATTAAAACATTATAAAACTTAATTAGTATAAGAAAGAAACTCCCTTTAAATTACACCCAATGGAATCTAAGTTAATAACCCTTAGCATATAAAGATATAATACTAACATATTAAGAAAAAGGGAGAATTTATTAGAACCCGCCTAGGATGTTATTACCCCTCTCCCTAAAGTAGAGAAAGCTGCGGATTATTTAATTATATCTAATTTAATTAGATTCTGTGTTATTATATTAGTTATAGGTATTTTCCTTCTTGCAACCTAAAATTCCTTTATTAGAATTCTAGTCTTAGTATATAGCATTGTAGGGAAAGACAGCCTAATTAATCTTATTAAATAATAATACAATCTATTTTATAGTGGATAGATTATCTATAAAGAAAGAAAACCTTCTAATTAATTAATTTACTTATTTTCTATATTTATATTTAATAACGTTAGTCCTAAGGAATAACTTAAACTGATTTTAATAGCCTTTTCTTCTTCCTTTAACTAAGTTAATATAGAATAACTAATACCTAACCTTATTTCTAAAGAAAACCCCCTTTCTATTAATATATCTAATTTTACTAGTTCTATTAGGGGTGTTAACCTAAAGACCTTTACTAAGCTCCTTAGGGAAACCCTTAGTAGGTAAAGCACTCTTATATCCCTTTAGAGTAACTACTATATTAATTAGTTTACTAGAGAAGATATTATAGATTTTCTAAAGGATTTTAAGGTAAAGATGTATGCTCTTAGCCTTCCTAATAATAAATAGTGCTAAATGCTTAAGAAAGAAGTTGCTCCTAAGCTTTATAAGGACATTAAAACCCTTATAACTATATATTCTTAGTAGAATACTAAGGAAGCCCTACTTCTTTAGTATTAGGCTACCCCTTAGGAAAGGACTAAAAGTGTAATAAATTAGCTTAAGAAACTTAATATATAATGCCCTTAAATATTCTCTAATACCTACCTATAGTTACAGCGCTATTAGGCATTAATATTAAAAGCTTTCCCTAATAATTAGAAAACTCTCTCTATATAATCCATATATATCTATAAAGCTATCCCTAATTAAATTATTATTAGCTTTATAGATAAGCAAGGGTTTAGTAAAGAGCAGTTTATTTATAAGAAATATAAAGCCTTATAGGTTAAGCTAAATAACTATATAAAGACACATTTATAACTTAAGAATTATAACCTTACTAAGACTATTAGTGCCTATACTAATAATTAAGCATTTAATTATAAGAAAATCCTTTAGTTAGCTTCTTTTATTACTAAGAATCCTTAAGGGACTAATATTCTAGCTATTAACTTATTTCTACCTTTATTCTAAGATAAGGAAAGCGGTAGCTATAAGAATTAGATTAATACCTTAACTAAGAAACTTAAGGAACTATAAATTACTATACTTTAAGGTTAAGTGTAATTATCTAATCCCCTATAACATATAAATAAGATACTAAAATTCCTACGCTTTATATTTTATAATATAGTATAGGCTAGGAAATAAGAGAAGTATATTAATATCTACTTTAATATCTTTAGCGCTAATAAATAGCACTTTAATTGCTACTTTTACTATAATAAGGAAGGCTACTACCCTAACTAATACAACTTCTTAAAATATAATTAGAAGATTAGGTTCTTATAATATAACTCCTAAGCTTAAATCCTTACTATTAGGGATAATTTACTAAAGTACTAAGTCCTACTAGTTCTTTATAATTTGTTCCTTAATATAGGGAGTTGTATTTACTACTTAGCTATCTTTTAGGTTAAGCACTTTAGGGACTATACTATTAATTATCTTATAGACTAGGTTCTAAGCTATAAGGATATCCCTATTAACTATTAAACAATATTATATAATAAGAAAAAGGTTATAAATAACATTACTAAATAATTAAACCTCTTACTCTATAGACCTAAACAATAGAGACCTACGCCTACTAAGGTTCTAATAAGAGAACTATAGCTTATAACTAGGGTTATAACCTTAGAAAGGGTTAGGGAACCTTATAAGGTAAAGATAGCTATTAATATTAATACACTAAAGAGGGCTTAAGTAGAAGAAATTATAAATAAACCTTTAGTTAAGAGTTATTTATAAACTACCCTAGCAAGTTAAACCTAAAAGGAAAGTTCTAGTATTATTAGGTATAGAAAAGAGTTTCTATAAAACTGCCTTATTACCTAACTATATAAAGAGGTCTTTAGTAAAAAGGTAGGCATAAGCCTATAAAACCTTTTTAAGCTCTTTCTGCTATTAGCTAGGTTAGCTACTAGTAAATACTCTACCTATGCTAAGGGGATTAAGGAAGTCTTTTACTATAATAGAATATTAAAGTTAGCTAAAGCAATCTAACCTTAAGACTATTAGCACTAGGAAGTATAGGGATTATTTAATTAAAGAATAATAAGCTAGGTTATCTAAACTATAACTAAGCTTATTAAAAAGAATAAGGGAAAAGATACTAAGGGGCTTAGTGTATAACTAGTTAGGGATGCTATAGTTAAGATTAGCAGTGCCTTATAGAAGTAATTATAAAAAAGGCTAGGAATAAAAACTTTCTATACTAACCTGCTTTACCTAGGCTATAATTTATCTAATTATATTAAAACTAACTTAGCTTAGATTAGTTAAGCACTAAATAATAAGGAAAAGACCTATAGAGTAGTCTACCTATATATAATAGTAGGCTATTTATAAGACCTCCCCTACCTATAGGTCTGCCTTAGGGAGCTAGAAGGACTGCTTATACTAGCCCTAATTAATTATAGGTTATAAGGGAACTTAATTACAGAAGAATTTATATATAAAGCTAGTTTAAAGATACATTTAATAAATATTAATGCTAATAGCACTTCCTACTTAAATAATGCTATTAAACTTAAAGGAGAAGTTTATATAAAACTCTTTCTTAGCAATATTTAAATGCTAGTACGCTTCTATATAGCACCTAATATAGTTTTAGTTCCCTTAATCCTAGGAATGCTATTTATTTAATAAGTATAGGTATTATTTAATTATAGCTAAGGCTATAGGGAGCTAAGAATAAAATATTACTTTAAAAACATTATAATTATATCCTACACTGCTGGATTAGTTATATAAAATATAGTTAATAAAGCGCTGCCCTTAGGGGTAATGGTTAATTTGCTTATAATAAGTAAGGAAAAGTTAGATAAAAAGTTAAAACTATTTAATTAAATAATATAAGAAGAAATAAACTTTAAACTAGAAAAAAATAAGATTTTAATACTAATTACTAAAAAGAAAGGGGATAAGATTATAGCGCTTATCTTTAGATAAGCCCTTACTAGTTAGACTAATTAACTAAATAATGCTGCTAAGGAAATCCAGCTATCTTACTGCATGCAATTATCTAATCTAATAGTAAACACTATATACAAACGCATTAGTTAAAAGGTACATCCCCTTAACAATATTCCCTCTAATAGGTCTATCCCTAACAGAGACCTAAAATAGAAGATAAAGAAGTAAAATAAGGTTAAGGCATGCCTTAACACTAATAGAAAGTATAAGGAATTTATTATAAAATAATTCTCTAAATATTTAAAGAGGTTTTAGTTAATTTAAAAAAGACTTAATTAAATAGTTAATAAGACTAAAGAATATCTTACCCCTTAAGAACTTAATGTTTTTAAGGAGATCCTTAGTAATAGGGAGGCCACTCTAGGCTAGGATTTATCTAATATTAGAAAGGTTAACCCTCTTATTACGCCCCCTTAAGTTATTAAGGTTATTAAGCACTTAGCTTAGTAGGTAAGGTTAATTCTAATT
>SRPU01001219.1:0-10537 GCA_018360185.1 Claviceps lovelessii
CTCAAACAGCGTCTCCAACCCCCGTGTTTGATCCCCCCTTCTTTGGTGTTGAACTGACTGATAGGAAATATGCAAGCAGAGAATCAGGGCATGCGCCGTGATCAAGGCCACCAATCGGCTCACGCAGCTCCACGAATCATTCCCGCCCAATCATTTGCATAAGGAGCCGTGGCCGCGCCTGCCATTCGTACCCGCTCAAGAACGCCTGCAGCCAGGCGTTTCGCTAAGCGCTGGTGGATCTGGACGAGATGCAGCTGACACTTGTGATTGGATGGTCTGGCGGCTGCTCACCCTGGCTTCCGTCTCAAGACTGCCTGCTGGGGCAGGCATCGCTGGCATGCAAGTGGTTAACAATGATTGTGGCTATTTCGAGCCGAGCGGAAACTAAATCAGGATGCGGGATCCTGCTCACTGCTCCATGCGTGCTCAGTGCTCAGTCGCTTGAGCTTCAGCACATCATGAAACGGGATGGCAAGTCGTCAATTGGCATGCCGCACGCGTAGCGATGCCACCGACGGGTCTTTGATGCGGCCTTGTTGTTGCACGAAGCAGAGGGCAGAGGGCCAACAATAATATCGCAGGGGACCAACATGTCAAGAAGTCGTTGGCGTATAAAATTCTCGGTCTTTCCACGCTGGACTGACCTTTTTTTCCTCCCCCTTTGTTTCTTTTTACAACCGTCTTAGATAAAAGAACACTCTTCTTTTTCCTTTGTTACATTTCCTTTGTGTCCCTGTTCTTTTTGTTCATTTTCTTTTTTTTTTTGGTGCAGATCCGCATTATATCCAGTCTGTTCCATCTCCAGCGTTTTCACATCTGTCACTCTTGGTTTCCAGCCTCAAGATAGCCCCCTTCCCGGCGTCGTCTTTCTTGCATTTTCTACGCTCTGCGCAACATATACCAGAAGGAGTTTCCTCCGCTGTCCTTCAAGATTCGGTCCTCCGCCTCGTCGCCGGCTCTTCTGCCGTTTTATTCGAAGCATTTACCTCTTCGCACAGCAGGGTGTGCGTCTAGGCCTCAGCTGTCCTTGGATACCTCGGCTGTAGTTGCTTCCTCTGACGCGCGTTGTTTGAAGATGGGTGCTGGTGCTCCTCCTGCTCTTGGTGCCTTGGGCATGACTTTTACGGCGATGAGGGCCTTTCAGGCGGTTGCTCTCATCACCATTATTGGATTGACGTCCAACTTTATCTCTGAAATGGTGGCGGCGAGTTACGTGCCACCGTCTGCCTTGGTCGGCACACTTGTTGTGGTAAGTCAACGTGCCAATCTCTCTCCGCCGTTGCCTCGTGTGATTTGGTTCGAATAGTTGGCGGCTAGCTGATGGGTTGATCTTTTCTTGTTCTTCTTGTTCTTCTTCTTCTTCTCTTCTTTCCTCAATAGGCTTGTATCACGGCCGTCTACACCCTCATCACCTATATCCTATACTGGGATTCCATGCTCCCTCTTCTCATCTCCACCGCCGCCGACGGTCTTTGTCTCATCGCCACCATCGTGGTCGCGTGCGTGGTCGGTCGCCCCGTGAGCTACCTCGCCTGCCCAGCTCTTCCTGACGGTGGCAACACAGCCAACTTCATTCACTCCCTCTTCATGAACCTCGCGCGCAAGAACTACTTTGAGTGGACCGATCCGGATCAAGCAAGCTGCTACGAAATCAAGGCCATTTGGGGCCTGAGCATCAGCCTCTGCGTGCTTTACTTCATGTCCTCCGTGACGTCGGCCTGCCTCTGGAAACGTCTCAAAGGCGGTAGCAACCGCCCTCCCCGCAAGGACTTTGAATGAGGGTACAGCCGTGGGGACCTGTGGCCAACGGGGAGATTGGCAGAAGCATCGACGTCGGCAGCTACACCTTCACGAAGACTCCAAAAGGTCGGGAGCCTCGGCTCAACGGCATTGGCTCATGGGCCAGACAAGGGATACGATAGCGACTCCAGCCACGAGGTCGGCTCATACACCCCAATGGACGTCCCCTTTGCCATACGACAATCCGTCCATCCTCCGCTTACCACGCCAGCTCCCACGGCGAAATTGATGCGCGAAAAAAGAGCTCACGTTCGAGCAGTCGCACCACTACGACCACTCCAAGACATGCCCTCCCTGCCGCTCGTTCCTGCCAGCGTTCCTGCCAGCGTTCCTGCCAGTGTTCCTTGGCCAACATCCCCCGTGGGGTTGGGCTTGCTAAGTCCTCTTCCTGCGGTGGCTGGCACGCACAGGCGCAAGAGCATGTTGGAACGAATCGATGGCTGGTGGGACTTGGGCTTATTGGAAAAGAGGAATACATGATTGATTTGATTTTTAGTTTGGGGAAGGCTTGTTTGTGTTTCATGGTGACTTATTTGTTATTTTATTCTTCTTTGTGTTTAGAAATTGTTGACATAATTTGCTCTCCATGTATCATGCCGAAAAACCATTGCTGCAGAAATATCTGATCTAAGTCCAGGCTGCATGGACAATATGCCGAGAGACAAAATCAGCCACTAAGTGAAGAAGAAAAGAAGAAGAAGAAGAAGAAGAAGAAAAGAATAAATACAATAACAAACATAATCAAAAAAAGAATAAAGAAAATTAAAAAAATTAAAAAAAAAAAGAGAGAAGCATGGAAATCAAGAAAATCTAATCTTGTTCTATCAATGTGTATCTAAAACCTTGAGTCCCAGGGCACGTCTCAGAATCTGCACATAGGCCCATACGTCCTCGAAGCGTGTATAGAGTGGCACCGGCGCCACGCGAATGACGTTGGGCTTACGCTTATCGCAAATGGCACCGTTTTCTTCCAGAGCCGCCGAGACTTTGTCGAGCAGACCGTCACGCAAAAGAACACTTAGCTGGGTACCGCGCTGCAGCGGGGCACGCGGTGTGAGGATGGTGAAGAGGGGGGTGGAATCCGACTTGGTCTCCTCGAGCATCTGGTCGAGAAGGAACTCGGCATAGGCCGTCATGACCAGAGACTTGGAGCGGATGTCATGCATGGTCGTCTTGTCGAAGACGGAGAGCGCGCCGGAAAGGGCTGCTAGGTCCAGGGCAGACGGGTTGGACAGCTGGTAGCCCGCGGCGCCGGGGGTGGGCACAAAGGTGCTGTCCATGTTGAAGCGGACGCTCTTGTCGCCGCCGTACCAGCCCATGAGTCGGGGTCGATACGATGGATTGGAGGCGCCGTCGTGCGGCCACTCCACCTTGCCGAAGCGCTCATGGACGTACGCGCCGCCGATGGCGCCGGGGCCGGCATTGATGTACTTGTAGGTGCACCAGCAGGCGAAATCCACGTCCCAGTCGTGCAGCTCGAGCTCGACGTTTCCGGCGGCGTGGGCCAGATCCCATCCGACCATGATGCCCCGCTGCTTGGCATAGGCCGTGATTTTGGGCATGTCAAACAGCTGGCCCGAGTAGTACTGGATGCCGGGCAGCAACAACAGGGCCGTCTCGTCGGCGTGCTCGTCGATTGTCCGCAGGATCTTGTCCGTGGGGATGACGCTATTGGCGTCGGGCTCGATCTTGACCATGGTCGACTTGGGATCGAGGCCATGCCAGACGACCTGGCTCTCGATGGCGTAATGGTCACTGGGGAACGGTTTCCACTCGAGGATGATCTTGTGCCTCTTGCCAGAGGGCCGGTAGAAGCTCGCCATCATGAGATGCAGGTTGACGGTGAGCGTGTTCATGACGACGATTTCGTGAGGGGCGGCGCCCACAATGCCAGCCGACTGCTTGGCGCATTGCTCGGCCATGTCCTGCCACTGCGTCAAGGGTGAGTTTTCCATGTTGGTGAAGTGCCCGTTCACGCCGATGGAGGCCCACGTCTCCAGCTGCGCAGCTACATACTTGCGGACAGCCTTTGGTTGGGCACCCAGGGAGTTGCCGACAAAGTACAGACACGGCTGCTCCAGATGACTCTGATCGTCCGTGTTGCCGTTGGGAGGCCTTTCGCCCGGAAATGAGCCATCGAGAGCCTTCTTCTTCAGAGACGCCTTAGTCGGGAGCACAAATTCGTTGCGCAGATGACTCAAAGGATCCTGCGCATCGAGCTTCCGAGCAAAGGCAAGGGTGTTGGCATCCTCGGGGAACTTGATGACGTCGCCACTCCGCAGCCGATGGACAGCGGCTGCCAAGTCCATAGCAAAGCACCGACCCGAGATGGTGATCTGGTTCGGAGACTCAAGGAGCTTTCTTGTTTGGGCTATTCCGGGACGAAAAAAGGACAACGTGCGGTCGTGCAAGGCGGAAAAATAGGAGGTTGGCGTTTTGATGCAAAAGCGGTTGCCGACATGGTGAAGCCCCCGCCCTGATAGTGGATCCCTGCGCGGTCCCGCATGTAGCCGCCGTCTTGGTCGGAACTTCCTTCCTTCTTATTAGTCTAGGACCCGTAGCGGAATTGGCAGCGACAACGGATATGTGGGGCGGCGAACCCCCCGAGCCATTTTGTTTCTTTCCTTCTTCTTTCTTCCATTTCCAACCTCAAGGTACTCCCGCCTCAGATCACACGCTTGGGTCTCAGCGCAAAGAAATGTTTTTGCAAGATTCATTTCCGAGGAATAGTCCCTTTTCTGTTTCCCAAGAACCTCTCCGCCGGGCGGCGATGCATTGTCCAACCTGCCCCAATCATCTCCCCCGGCAGAATGAGCGTATGCTCGAGGAGACAACCATCATCTTGCATGATGGAGCCCAGGAGTAAATTGCTGCTCGAGCGAAGAACGCACCGGCTCCCGATCTTGATGCGGTCCAGCTGCACGCTGCCTCTCCGGTCTAGATGTGAAATGATGGCCGCATTGTCGACCACCACGCGGTCGCCCATCTCGATCAGATCTGGCTCTGTAAGCATGAGGCTCGGGTTGCCGCTGGCGAAAAGCGCACAATCCCGTCCGATTGTGGCACCAAGCGCTCGATAGTACAGGACGAGCCATTGCGTACCTGTCAACAAGCTGATGATGCCGCCCTTGTCGACGTAGCAGTGCCGGATCAGCTTTTCCACCCCAAGCAGTATTTGCCAGCGCTGACAGTATGACGACTTGTCCCAGTCGTAGATGCCAGGCTCGAACTTTCCGATCAGGAGTCGTTTCATGAAAAGGACAGTGCCAACGGCTACGAGGGCGGATACAAGTGTCAAGGCAATGGTGCTCGTCGTGTTGAGGAGGTACAAGACAACAGGGTCGTACCTGGACTCGAGGTGCGTGAAATGCCGGGCGAAGATCCACGATGCGAGCTTCATGGACGATAGGGCGGGGACGTTCCAGTAGAATTCCGTGAAAGTCGTCATGAACATGGAGAACCCAAGCATCACGAGAGGGGGCAATACAAGGTATGGCGTCTTCCTCATGTGTCGGGCTCGATAAAAGAAGTGATCAGGGCGAGACTGGTTGCGATGTTGAGACTTGGTCTTGACATCATCTTCGCCCGCATCTTCCTCTTGATGCAAGCGATGAACTCTTCCTTGTTCCATTCGAGAAGAAGAAAAATGACTGACATCCACAAGGGTAATGTCGCTGTTCTTCCGACCACTCCCACAGTTGGTCAAGTCTTCAGCTTCTTCTGCCTTTTCTTCGTCTTCGTCATCCTCTTCTTCTTCTTTTCCCATTCGCCCTTCCTCTGTCGTAGAATTGGGCGTCGGGCCATCCCAGAGCCGGCGTGTCAGACTGTCCGATTGCACCACATCACCATTCCGGCAGCCAACAAACGTCTTGTTCGCATGATACTCCTTGCCTCGTCGCGTGAGGCTTCCAAACCCAATTGTTGTCCTCTCACCGACCATGACCCCGGGAAGTATGCAACAGTTGTCTCCAAGTACAGCTCCGTCTCGAATGGTGATGAGTCCTGAGCCGTGCTCGTCCGAAGTCATGACCTGACAGTTGGCACCAAACGTCACGTCATTGCCTATATCCAAGAGGTGGTAGTCTGATATCGACGGACCACTATTCGGCCAGCACACCCGTTTTCCTATCTTGGCACCCAGCAGGCGCAGGACTAGAGATCGCGCCTCGTGGTGTTGGCCAAGCAGCTCGTTGATCTCAACAAGCTGCTCTTCAGGATACAATCTCTTCATGACGGATGCCCTCCACGAGGGGAAGCCCCCCCTGGCCCGCGAAGGGTCGGTCGGCAGATCACCCCAGAAGAGAACACACAAGAAGCGAAACGTGACGGCAAAGACCAAGAAAAGCAGCGGGCTGACGAGAACCCTGCCCATGACGGCAACGTAGTGAAATGCGATGGCCGGATTGCCCTGGAACCAGTCGATGATGACTCGGAGCGGCGTACTGCTTCCCACTGGCGCTTTATATTGCACGGGAACCTGCGCGCTGAGCCAGGGTGTAAGTGAGATGACCCATCCGAGCCCGTATATTGGCCGAGTCAGGAGGAGATGGAACGCCCAGTGCGGCTTCTCAATCCGAATCCGAGGATCCGTCGCGCCGCCGTCGGTATCGGCATCGTTATCGGACGACGGACGGTTCATCGAGTCTCGCTGCTCCCAGCTCGACGAATTTGCTCCCAAGCAACAGTCCGGCAGCACTTCAGTCCCAGGTGCTACAATAGAAAACACACCAACAGTTGCTCTTTCGCCAATGACAATCCGCGCCAGGTACATGGTCGAGTTTCTCTCGGCAGCAAATGGACGACATTCGCACTTCGTCAAGCTGGCCCCATCGCGAATATCAAGCAGATCCCACTCGCCAAGGACAACACCGTCCATCCTGACGCCTCTGCCAATCTTGGCGCCCATCAGTCGACAGTAGAGCGTCCTTCCATAGTCATTCGCATCGAAGAATCCCATGCCGCACAGGCTCGTAATCTTTTGTACCATCCACCAGCGAGTGTGATATGACCCCCACATGGGATACTGGCCTTCCCTGTGGCGTCCGATGATGATCCATTTCAGGGCAACGCCGACAAGGGGGAAGATGATGAGGGTGACGGTAGCCCAGGCGCCAAGATGGGACAAGATCAGATTGGATAGTCTCCCGGGCAAGACGCGGTTGTCCTCCCAGAATCGCGTCCTGCTCAAGAGCCACAGCTGGACCGTCCACTGCGCCGATCGACGAGCGGGATACAAAACGATGAGAGGCAGAAGCTGGAGCAGCATGAGCCACCACCGCGTGGAGCTATACAGCCGGGAAGCCCGTGATATACCGTGTCGGGCGTGGCTCTCCGCGTTCTCTGCGAATCGAGGCTCGATGAACCTGGCTATTCCTTCGACCGAGGCATCCTTTGCCAGCAGAGTATGCGTCAAGTCAAGGTTGAATTCTGCCCGTAGGCGCCGCAACAAGTGCCGGGCTTGGTCCGACGTTGCCTCCAGCTTGTAGAAATTGGTCTCGGGATCGATTGCCTCGACATCGCATGCAAGAACCGCGGCAAATGCAGCTGCCACTTGCGCCCGAATGGATTTCCGAGTATCTGGCCGTGCGTTTTTCCGGAGCTGGCTTCTTAGTCTCTGCAACTCGCTCTCATTGATCGACCCGTCCTGGTTTCTGGGAAGCGCGTCCGATGACACGTATATGTTGGCAGGTATCATGTATCCATGCGTCGAGATGGTCATCAGTCGACGAATGTACTCTTCCCAGTCACTCCGCATCGATCGCAAAGAGGCAAGAGTCTCCGCTGGGGCTATAAAGGCTTCAAACCCATCCTTTTGAGGGGTTTTCTGCAAGTGAGCCTGGAATTCGCTCGGTAATGTGGAACTGATCATGTCAGTGAGAGCTTCGCAGACAACTCGGCACGGACGGCACTCGATCGGCTCCATAACGGACGTGTTCGGGCCGGGACACGTAGCTTCCCAGTGCCTTGCCAAGAGAGTTGTATCTTTCGATATGGAGGGGAGGTTGAAGCGCTGTTGCAGTCGTGTGCGGACCGGCTCTCGGTTCCTCAGGGGCAGAGAGTCCATGTACACGATAAGCATTGGCCATCTTACTGGATCCAAATTCACCTCCGCCAAGGCATCGTGAAGGGTCCGGAGACCTACACGAGGACTCCCTGGCCTGGTTACCAGGATGACAGCTACATCTTGAACAAGAAGGTCATGCGATGTTGGGAACGAGAGTACTTGTGCAATGCGGCGGTAGATTGGCGATTGCTCCATTTCCGTTGCTGCCATGATGGCTTGTTCGACTTGGCGAGAATCAATCTTGTTGTCACCACATCGAATCAAGTCTTCACTCGCGTCAATGGCGCCCAGGGAATCTTCCTTGCTCAAGTTGTCCAAGTCGTCAGGTTGTCCCGGTAATATGGTCTCCCCACTGAGGCCAGATGCTTTACTGCTTTTGCGTCTTTCCAGGATCAAATGATGCCGAGAGAGACGACTGCTTCCGTTTGGAATTTCGCTAGAGGACCTTTGTTCCTGGGGGTTCTGCCCGCTGTGCCAGTTGCGCAAATCCTGTTTCCAAGCCTCTGTGGTCCCTTTGTGGCCTGATGAACCCGATTGCTTCCTGGTGAGGGGTGATGATCCTGGCGAGATCACTTCAGGCATATTACTACGTTCTTCATCGGCTTCCAGACCCTGAGGCCTGAGTGCAGTAGAGCTCGAGGCATCGAATACGTACTCTTTTCCGGGCGGTTCCGTCACTGAACAGCATCCAAATACGTCATATATCATATCAGCAAGTTGAGGCGAGATGAATCCGTCCGCCCCGCAGGCCAGACGAAACTTGCTCTTCTTAACCACTCGGGTGTTCAAAGAGGTGCTGGCCAACATGATTCTGTGAGTTTCATGCGAAGCTACGAACCAAGAGGGTTCCGCGACGTCAACACCAGTCCAGAAGCTTGACATGTCCGTCGGGGAGCAGCAAACGACAGAGCCGCCAGCTACGATGGGGGCGATGAATATCGGTCCAAGACCCCTATTTGTGAGGTCAATGAATTAGTATTTTTCGGGGCGTTTTAGATACTTGCAGGCTCATCAAACGCAACGTACGCATCGTGTACCGAGGCCATGCTGATGCCCCTGTCATCTGAAGTCAGGTTCCACGACTCGACGGCAGCATATGTGTCTCGTAGAAGATCATGGGTCGTGATCCTCACCAAGTCTCTTTCCAACCCAGAGTTGTCATGGACTTTAATAATTGACACGTCATCGGCCCTGTTTGCCCTTGGCCGTGACAGGAGAACTGAAGCATTTACCGGTCGGCCTCTCTCGTCTCGGAGATAATTTTTGGTGTCGAGATCCGCGGTGATCACCTCGATATCATGGCTTTGGATCCATTGACGCAGGACACATGGTATCTGATTCTCTCCACTTTGTCTGATAATACAGTCAACTTGGGCTCTTTCTAGATCGGACTGCAGCTGAGACGCCGACTGGCGGCATGGCGGAATCGGGACGGCCACATAGTAGGTCGCGACCGCTAGACACAGTGCCGCCAGGAGGGGCCCGTCGGGTAGAAATATGGCAATCACAGGCTTCTTCTTCCGCGGCCGGATGACCGGGAGCGCAAAGTCGGACACAAATTCGCTCACCTCACGGTGCGAGATGAAACCCTGACGACCCTCCGAGTAGAGTGCTGGCAGATCCGCGTGGCTGAGAAACGAAGTGAGCGACTCGTAGGACTGCTTGACAATATTCTCCGTGGCCTGAACAAGTCTCGCCGTGTCATCGTGTCGGGAGGCGAGGGAAGCAGGCACGAGCCCCTTTGTCAATCGGGTGAAGTGATGGAATAGAGGGGAAGGGTGCCAAGGACCCGGCAGCTCGGTGAGGATGAGGTACAAAACGAATACTGGTCGAAAGGGATCAACGGGATGTGGAGGTATGGAGGCCAGGATAATGGAACCGGGCGTGCTCTGCTGTGTGAGGGCACGGAAGCCTGGGCTGTTCTTTACTTCTGACACTGGTATGTTGTAGAGCTGGGAGATGAGTGCCGTCACCTCCGTGGAGGCTTTCGAAAACGATTCCATGTCGAGAACACCATGGAATGCTGGAACAGCGTGTGAATCGCTGAAGAAACGCGGTAGCAATTTGAAGTGTAGTAAATACCGAGAGGACTCGTCTTTTTTTTTTTTTTTTTTCCGTCTTCTTTTCTCAAAAGGGTCCCTTTACTTATAGTTATCCCTAATTCCTTTATATAACTTTATGTTTTACTATATAGCTATTAACTACCATGATGCGCTGATACAGTAATGTACAGACTGAAACGTCATGAACATCAACAGCATGACGAATACGCCTTCCATCATGGCCTGTTCGGAAAGCGTTTCTGAGTTTTACCCCCCTCCAAACCAGTCAATTCGACCTACCGCTCGGAGTCGGGCAGCCAAGCACATCGTCGAAAAATAGTAGATGCCCTCCAGTGCCTGAACTCTGGAGTGCATTTACAACTCCGCACCAAGCCAGCGCTTAAGCAAAACGGGAGTTAGTCGAACACTAGGGCTACGGTCCGGGACGCTGCTTGCTGGGTCCGGCGGTGTCAGTCTTGTGCGCCATGGACAGAACTGGACTCGCCTGGAAGCCTTGATGACGTGCGTGTCGGGGCCGATATTTTGTGAACTCGTCAGCCCAATGTCCTCACCGCACCGTCTGTGGTGGTGCCACGCCAAGCCCGTAGAATGTTCTTCTCATACGAGCACG
>SRPU01001220.1:0-10524 GCA_018360185.1 Claviceps lovelessii
GGGGGGGGTCGACGACTGGAGTGATTGGCGATTCTCTCAACCAGGAGTACCTATCTGTCACGACGTGCCGTGCACCTTGCAATGATCAACATACATGATATCCTGTATTTAATTCTGCCAAGCCCCTGCGAGATTCTTTGACCGCTGAATCTGTCAATGGAAGGAAGCCGAAGACTTTGGACCACTTCATCTCTTATACTGGCCATGTCATATAATGTTTGACCTGCAGATAGATGCTTTGCAGGCCAACAAGTCGATCTTGCCAGCTACGTAGCCATTCGATCGATCCCTCTTTTTTAACCCTGTCTGCGCCGCGCTAAGAAGAGGAAGAGAAAGACATGGAAAAAAAAAATACAATCGTGGGACCAGTCTGCCCGTTGGATATATATGCAGAGAGAGCATTTTACTCCCGCGGAACGAATTGCCTTCCTTCCGTCACGCAGCCTGTAAGTCGCCAACACGGCTCAAAGCAGAAATCGAGCCCATATAAGATTGCCACCAAGCCATGTACGATATGCCAGGGACTGTAGCACCCAGCGTGATCGGTTCGGCGTCTACCGGGCTCAAGCTTGCAGACATGTCTTCCAGATTCGTGTCCATCTGCAGTTGGGAACTGCCATCCGGGTCATAATCGCCATCATAGGTTGCTGGGAACGAGAAGTCGAATGGAAACTGTTGTAGCTGTGTTTGTAAAAGAACATGACTCTCCGGAAACTGAGCGGGCATGAAAGTCTCGGGCCATGCTGAAAACGACGAGTAGTCCGACTCGTCTGACTGTTGACTGATTGGCGACCCAGTCCAGCAGCGCGCTCTCGTCTGTCGTTCTTCGTCATACAGGGGCTGAATGCATTTGCGGCCAGTTGGCGTCTTCAAGTGACGAGCAAAGTCAAGTAACCGATTGAAGCGACGGCCGCAACCCCAGCAACCGCCCGACTTTAATTCGCCAGAGCATAGGAAATCTTGCTGCTTCTCGGAAGCGGAGCAGCTTCGAGTGGGACATGGGCGGCTCCCCGGAGCATCACATGACGCGCGAGACGCGCAGGTGATGCTGTGCTGAAGGTTTCTGCTGCTAGAATTTTGATTTGCGGATTCGCCAAGGGTCGAGGAGCGCCGCGGGGAGCAGCAGATGGTGAGCCGTTTTCTTCTTGTAGTCTTTGCATTATTGCAAGGTGCCAAGACACGGTCGTACTGCATGTCCGTGTCCATTCTTTTCCGTTTGTTCTGTCCTGGGTGTACCGATCAGCCCTGCTTCTTCTTCCAGGACCCAGGGTCCAGGAGCGAGATCATGTTACCTTTTGTCGAGCAGACGTCTTGTCTGGGCTTGTGATGAGGGTATGGTTGCATCTTCTTTTTTGCTCCAGTTTGAAGAAATGAGTCGATGATCTATCAATGCAACAAGCTAGCAACTCAGAGGCTCTTTCAAGTTTCGGGCTTTTTCGGCTTTCCGTTGCTTTGTCTTGGTCTTGCCAGAGAATTGGAACGGAACGGAATGGCTCGCCAGAGCTTGTGTAAAAGGGGAATCATCGAATTCTTATAAGCCAATCCCAACGTTCGCTCTGTTGCTCGGGAGTCGGGAGTTGGGAGTCGGGACCCATCGCGAATCTTGTTGATCCTGTCTCGAGTCCTTGACTTTTGAGCCTCGAGACTTCCGAGTTCCGGCTCCTTTTGGCCCATGATGCGCATTGCGGGGCGTAGGGCCAGCGGGTGGCCAGCTGGTGGCCAGCTGGTGGCTTGCCCGCCGGCTGCCGAATGGCTGACCTGAAGAGACCTTGTCCGAGTTATACGCTGCCGGTCTGCTTATTGGCTGCACCGCCGCTCGGTGCTCACGGTGGCAGTGCAGCAACAACAACAACAACGGGGCTTCGGTGCTCCTTCCAGCACCCCAAAGTTCCCGACTTTCTCCAACGTGGGCGGAGGGCACTTTGTCTTCTGCATAACCCCTTACTCCTGACTCCTTACTGACCTGTCGGGACAAGTCCAGCGTATGTTTGGCCCGGAGGACGGTCATGCCCTCCTCGAGGCCATAGACATTGACACTGGACAGTACCCAGTTAGGCCCGCTCGCAGTCATGGCCCCGTCCGCCACCAAGAAACCGAGATTGCGAGTCTTTGCACCCAAAGTCCGCACCGGTTGCGTGACCTGGTGAGTTTTGTCCTGCCGCGGTACCTCCGCTTCCCGACTCTCTTCCTGTCTTCCTGTCTCCCTGCCTACATGCCCGCCTGCCCAGTACCTATCCCTACCTAGGTACCTACTACTTGGGCAAATCTGATACCTTCTCAAGTTGACGTTGTTCGGTATCTTTGTCGCTAAAAAAAAAATGGTCATGCTAGTAAGAAACGCCGCAAGAAGTGCGACGAGGAGAAACCTGTCTGTAGACGATGTCGCGACGAGGACTATGTCTGTGACGGGTACGCCCATACTGTCGCGGTCAACAACAAGCAGCAGAATAGGTCAAAGTCTCATTATCTCACGGACCATCCTCATACCGTCCTTTTCAGCCAGAAGCTGCCTGGAAATGCCTTTGAGCATTATTTCCTGCATCACTTCTTCACCTTTACCATTCACGATATGATGGACTTGCCCAAAGCGACGACCTTTTGGACAACCACTCTCGTCACTCTTCAGCAGCACAACTCGTACATCCAGCCGGCCATCACGGCCCTCGGCGCAGCTCACTGGCTCTTTCTAGCAGGTCCCGGCAAGACAAATCACTTGCAAAAGTTTGTCGTGGACCAGTATAACCAGGCCATTGCCAGTCTGATACCCTCGATGGAGGCGGTGAGGTCTTCGGACATGGAACCCATTCTCGCTTGTTGTCTTTTGTTCGTCTGCCTCGAAAGTCTTCGCGGTAACCAATCCCAAGCAATTCGACACCTCGAGGCCGGATCGCGGCTGTTCGGCGAGCACCTGCAATTGAAGAACTCGGCTCCGGTGCTGCAGTGGCTTGCGGCCATGTTTCAGTCCCTTGGCAACCAAGCCGCTCTATTTGCCGAGAGACAAATCCTTCAGGATTTAACCCTTTTTCTTCCTGCACCAGACACCGATCCGTCCAGGGCCTTTACACATCTTGACGAGGCCAATGAGGCACTGGATAGACTGGACAGCAGTTTCAATCGGATTTGCTGGGACTGCCCAGCGAACTGCGACGACCTTCCCAAATGTCCAGATAACTGCGGTTGCGAGGCTTGTCTCGAGTGGAAGGCCTTTGAGGATCAGGTGGCAACGTTCAGCATGCAGTTCCAGCCCTTGGCAAGGAGCATTGAAGCAACGGGGGATCTTGCCCAAAGACAGCGACTATTGCGCTTGCAACTTGTCGAAAAAGCTTGGCAAGTCATTGTCGACGACTCGGACAGCTGCGACGCACATTTCAAGCCTCAACACTCAGATGAGCTTCTAGATCTTATCGAACGCAACCTACAGCTGGCAGCCAGTCGGCCAACCTTTTCGCTCAGCGCAGACATCATCCCTGCAATCATCGACGTCTACGATTACAGCCCCAGTGCAGAACGTCGGAGAAAGGCAATCAACTTGCTGCGGTCATACCAGCTTCGAGAAGTCGTCTTTACCAGTCAACAAGTGGCTGACTTTTTGGAGGACCACTTCTCCAAACTGTGCCTAGGGGACACCAAACAAGAGTATCCCGACCAAGATAGTGCCGCGTCCAAGGACTTGGTCACTTTGGACCGTCTACCCCACACGCCTTCGTTGCGGTCTCAAATGTGGGAATTTTCATCGGCCATGACGACGTACATTTGAGCCTATACCAGAATTTTTCTTTTCTGTTTATAGTATATTCTTTGGGTTCGACCGGATGCTCTTATTGCCCACATATCTTTGTGTCAACTTCTGGTAAACGAAAGATACGATCTATCGTTTGACGGAGCCTCGCGATATGCGGCAAGTTGCCGTCTACAACCGACGCGACATGAAGAAACCCCGCTCTTTATTCCCCGGAATCATCCACAGACCAACAATGCGTCAAAGCAGGCCAGCTTGACGTCTTTGTCGCTGCACACATGGCCGTTCACTCCTCCCCGCATCCCCACGAATAACCATGGACCCTGCCTAACTGATAATTCCAGAGTGCCACGAGCAGTTCAAGTCCAGTGTTTGTGCACCATTCGTGCAATAACTGGAAAGCGAAGACTGTTTCTCTCACAGTCTTGTGATAACAACGACACCAACAACAACCCTCATGCAACCGATTTCTTTTTCTGTTGGTGGGCGCAGCAAGCAGGCATTGCTGCATTGCTGCATTGCGTAAAAAGCAAATTGTTGGCAACTCTGGCCTCAGTCCATCCATTACCTTATTCTGTAGCGAATTACCCCGGCATAGTGACTTTATGAGCACTTGACTCCATCCCGGAATTCGTCCGCTGCATCCCAGCCGAGGCTGGATACGACCACACATCCAGCGTGCAATCGTAAGACGATCATAGCTGTGAGGCCGTTAGATCCGGACCCGGAGCTGGAATTGATCTTGTGCCGTGTACATGAGTGCTGAGAATTCCAGCTGTTTTGTCTGGGAAGGCATGGCTCAGGCAATCCAGCCTGTTGGAAAAGAGTTTTCTGTCGCTCAGGTTGGGCTCTGCGGTCTTGAGGGAGGGTTGAGGTTGGTTCCCAACTGCTGTGGTTGCTCAGAAGAGTCGTCTTACGTAGAAGTTAGGTACCGCATACTCGTGTCGTTCAATATGCGACTAAAGCAAAAGTGCATTTCGCTTTCATCCCCGGACGACGTTTCCAAGTCACGCAATGGCGCAAAGCTGCCGGCAGTTCTTTTTGCTAGCCAATCCATGAGAGATTTCTACCCACTGCGCATCCATGCATGCTTTGCTATAATTGTTCATTGGCCGGGTTCAAACTCCTCCTGTCGCTGCACATGTTCACTAACACGAAGCTGTCCTGGCGAACCTGAAAGTCACTAAACAGCACCGTCCTGCCACTATTCCGGTTCCAGTTCAATTTATAGGTCATTCAAGCGGATCATGGCATCCCCAATGGCAAATTCATCTCACGAGTTCCACCGGCCGAACTGGTGGCATATTGAGAAGGTGGAACTCCGGTACTTGAAATACATATGTACATATAAATAGGAACCACATGTTCAATCGGCCACGGTTGTTGCCATGAGCAGGATCGCAATCATGGAAATCGTGCATAAGCTTGGCTGTTTCCATGAAAAGCAGCGCGATATGAGCTTGTCCTGCGTCTCATCGCCCAACCATCACTTCTAGGAAGCATTCTGATGAGCACAATGAGATGTTTCAATGGGTTTTCTCTCCTTCAGTCAGTTGATTCAGCTTACCACACGCGACTGGGAAGCAACATGCAGCGATCATGATACGAACCCTGCCCGATTTGCCAATAGACCTGACTTGGTGACAAGCGCCACCACCTATGGCGCCGTGTGGCACGGGTATCGGGAGGAGCTGACGCTGAATACATCCAAAACCTTTACCTGCCCTCGCTTTTTTATACTTTGTGGAATTTCCAGCGGTCAAAAGTCTGGAGCTGGCGTGCTGCATTTCCAGCTTGCATATGTCTATTTAGGAACCTCTCCGCCATTATCCGTTCAGCAGTCACCTCACGAGACGCTGTTCTCATCTCTACCTATATGCTCCATTCTCATCGATTTGAATTGTTCGACCCCTTCGATTCCTATTCCGCCGGCCATCTGCATTGAAGACCAATCCTGCAGCATGAGCTCGCTGCTGCGGGAGAAGCTCAGTATGCATAGTCGGGAAGAGACGATTACCTCGCAGATGTCGCACGTGAGGAGGTACCTCTCCTAAACAGCCACTTGCCTTGGACTTCCGTTTTGAGCAAGGTATTCCAGCATCCAGTCATCAGCATGTGTATGTTGTTGTTCATCGTCGAGGTTAGCCAGTTGACCGTCAACCCCGCGCTGCCACCATGTCTGCAGGATAGTCTTTGCGGCGAGACATGTCCGGATCATGAACTTGAAGTGGTGGCACATTCCGATGAGACATATTAGAGAATGCCGTGAAGAAAGCGCTCGCCATATTACGTTTGTTGTAGACGCTGTCGAGAGGTGTGCATGATTGTAGACTTTCGTCACCGCCATGACGAGTCACATGCGTCCAATGAACCACTGCTAAGATTGATATTTTTTTTTTTTTTCAGCTTTCTGGATTCTGATTCCTTTCGGCATAATCGCCGATAAGAGACAATCTCCCTGTCTTTTTTCTTGCCCTTTTCGAAGACTACTGAGACTGCCTTGCTTCTCCTAGTGCCCTAGTTATGCCCCGTTGTCAATACCCAAAGCCCCTGTGCAGCTCATATATCACGATTGACTAATGAACGTTATGAGCCCGTCCGAAGTCTTGTGATTCTGGTCCATCTCGTTTGGGAATGTCGTTTAACTCATTGGGGATGGTACTTCGATGGCGGGAGCCATGATCCGGAATCAACCTCATATACACTGCGACACTTGTCCTTGCCCTCGTCATCAACCCCGTTCTTGCACTTCTTCTCACCATCAATCCGTGAATCACACTCGGTTGAGTTTCGTAATTTTGTTTGCCAGCATTTTTGCGTCAATTTGATCCCTGAAATAATCGGACTTCGTCAAAAGGCCGAAAGCAACACACTGAGCGATGCTGACTCCAGCAGTGCCACCAATGTCCCCCCTACTCTACCAAGAACATGGGTCCAGCGCGGTGTTTTCGTTTCCGAGAGCGACATGAATCATATATGGCCATGCATATTTGAGGCGGCATCATGGTTCTCATCCTGGCATATAGCTTGAGTTGCCTAATGAAATGAGCGCGTTGCTCAATCTACCCCAGCACATGACCAAGCGATTCCATTGGGCTGCCAACAGTATGTTCCAGTCTCTTGCATATTTTACCCCTTCTGCAAATGCTGTGCCGCCTCTGGCATGGTTCTCGGGATACTTGCGTACAGACAATTGGTAGTATTACAGCCCCTTGCAGTGCTATTGGTGATATCTTGGTTGGATCCTGGGTACTCTTAAACAAGAAGATATGTATATGACCCATCGGACGGTGTCTTTGCTCTTGAATCGCATATCTGTGGTCTTCGTCATGGATGACTCGCTTCTCACAGCCGTTGGACCTGGTCCCTGGCTCTTCGTTATATGTCTCATCATCTCCAGCCTCGGGAGTCAGGACCGGATTTCCACTTTCTGTCGAGCTTAACTGAATGCCGTTGTTGAGCCCCACACCGTCGCTACCCTGAATACCACCGTGCCTATGATGGAGAGGATCATGGGTTTGTTCGTCCTCCGTCGATTGCTGAGTCGGGGAATAGAGTTGGAATGGACATGGAGGGAATTGCCGTTTCTCCAATGCGGCGGCGTGGCACCGTTTCTGGATCGTTGGTGTTTGAACTTTTCAAGAGGACTTCTGCAACAAGAAGGAATTGGTCTAGGCTCGTCAGTGACAGCGAATTGCGTTCAACGGGAAATCGTCCAGAAATCATGCAAGTTATATCCTGAGTGGACGAATCATGGTTCCCTTCTTATCGATAACGGTAGTGCCAACTGGTCCCTGAGCGGTCCCACCTGCCCCCATTTATGAGGCACCCACCTCCACCTTGTGATCTGACAACCAACGACGGCTGAGAGGTCTCAGGACCATTGATCAAAGTCTAGAGAATTTTACACCGTCATATCTACGCCTAATTCATCCTTCTGGCATTTCTTATCTTGATCCGACAGATTGACCAAGATGTCCGATGACGAGGACTTTATGCAGGAGTCGGATGATGAGCAGTAAGGACTATGACATTTACTCGATGTTTCCCAGGCTGATTCGGGCAACTGCCAGGTACGATTTCGAATACGAAGAAGATGAAGAAGACGATTCTGGAGATGTCGATATCGAGAACAAATACTATAATGCGAAGCAGATGAAGATGGCGGATCCCGAGGATGCCCTTGCCGAGTTTCTCGAGATTCAGTCCTTGGAACAAGAGAAAGGCGAATGGGGTTTCAAGGGTTTGAAACAAGCAATCAAGCTGGAAGTTAAGCTAGGCAAATATGACCAAGTGAGAGGACTGATTTGTCCTTTTTTTTCTCCCTATGATCTTGCAGGAAGGTTATGGTTACTAATACATAGATCCAGGCCGCAGATCATTTTGCAGAGCTCTTAACATATGTCAAATCAGCAGTTACGAGAAACTACTCCGAGAAATCCATCAATAATATGCTCGACTATATTGAGAAAGGCGCCGATGGTCAAGAAGTGTCGAAAAGCTTGGAGAAATTCTATTCTCTTACGTTACAGAGTTTTCAAAGCACCAAGAACGAGAGGCTGTGGCTCAAAACCAATATCAAGCTTCTCAAGCTTTTACTCGATCGCAAGGAATACAGCCTCGTGTCCAAAAAACTCAAAGAACTGCACAAGGCCTGTCAACGACCGGATGGTACGGATGATCCAAGCAAAGGGACCTACTCGCTCGAAATCTACGCACTTGAGATTCAGATGCTGGCCGAGACAAAGCACAACAAGCAGCTCAAGGCACTGTACCAGCGCGCGCTCAAAGTGAAATCCGCCGTGCCACATCCACGAATCATGGGCATCATTCGAGAATGTGGCGGCAAGATGCACATGGCCGAGGAAAACTGGAACGAAGCCCAGAGCGATTTCTTCGAATCGTTCCGTAACTACGACGAAGCAGGCTCTCTGCAACGAATTCAGGTGCTCAAATATCTCCTTCTCACCACGATGCTGATGAAGTCAGATATCAATCCGTTTGACTCGCAAGAGACCAAGCCTTACAAGTCCGATCCAAGGATTTCAGCAATGACAGAGCTTGTCGATGCTTATCAAAGAGATGATGTGCATGCTTACGAGAAGGTGTTGCAAACCCATCAGGATATTCTTGATGATCCCTTTATTGCCGAAAACATTGACGAAGTGACTCGCAACATGCGCACCAAGGGCGTATTGAAGCTCATTGCACCTTATACCAGAATGAATCTGTCATGGATTGCAAAGCAACTCAAGGTGTCCGTGTTGGAAGTACAGGACATTCTTGGGTTCCTCATAGTAGATGGCAAGCTTAACGGTACAATCGACGAGCAAAAACAAATGCTAGAGATTACGTCAGACGCTGATGCGGAACGAACACAAGCAATGGCAAGCCTTTCCAGTTCAATACAAGAGTTATTCGCAGCGATATTCAGGGATGGCGATGGCTTCCGAACCACGGATGCCGTTCCTCCCTTTGAGGGGCGAAAACCTGGGCTTCGGGGCATCGGACAGCAGAGGGACAAAAGAGGCAAACGCCAGGTGGCTATGTGGACTTGAGTGCTTGAGTGAAGTAACATTGATGAAGTTGATATGACGACATGAATTCACGAACCGACTCACAATCGCGAGAGCTCCGTGCCGTACTTTTTTTCGTTTCCTTTTCTTTTTTTTTTTCTGGTTTTCTTTTGTTCACGCGGCAGCGCTTTCATCGGCATTATGTTATCATGTTTTTCCCCAAAAACACTCGGAAGAAGCAGAGCCTAAGTCATAGTTCCCACTAAAAAATGAAACCCGAATTAGTTCTTTTTTTCTTTCTTTCTTTCTTGTTGCACAAGGACAGGATGGTGCTTTTACGAGAGGATCCGTGCTGCAGAACAAGGGGTCTGTAGTGGTTGCGCAGCTTGACCCTCTCGTCAACGTTGGGCAAATCTCGCGTTTGCCTAGTGTGCGTGGTACAGACGAGGAAGAATCACGAGCGCGGCTTATTGGTTATAGAGTCGCAACCGCAGTAATAGTTACTCAATTATGAAATCAAACAAATTTCGCCATGCCGCAGCGGGCAGCAGCCCTACCATGTCACATACAGATTATTATCATGTGGTGCATTGGCAAGTGTCACTTATCGGTTATGTATGCACGTGGTGTGCATCGCGTCCCCAACGGCGAATGTGCTTTCACGGGAGGTTGCTATGTCAGAAGTAACAAGTCTGGTCTGGTTCATCAGGGTTGCGAGCAGGCATGGACGTCTGGTTGGCCTACATGTTGCGCGCTTGAGCTGCAGAGGGTGTTATATTGATTTTGGTCTAATCTTCAATTTGACTTTCCGCTTTAATTTTAGTCTTGATTTTTCGAGGGTTTTTTTGTTTGAGTTGTTTTTTCAGCAGTTTAGGAAACACAAAAACAACAAAATGGAAGAGAGGACGCGAAATTGGAAGACTGAAATTCTGGTCGATATCGACAAGTGGTCTCTCCTATCACCGGGCGTGAGGTGCCCACCGGCAAATGTATGAATGAGGAAATCCGAGCAGGTGTCCAGGACGGTCGGGATGTCCTCGTGAGGGCAAAATCAGTGACATTGAACGAGTATCGTAGCAGTAGCACAGGCGGCTGCTGCTGGAGGCCTTGGTGCAGCAATGATGTTATAATTCCACTGGACTGGTTGGTACAAAGAGGCGAGTGTTACAGCGAAAGGGGGTCTCAGGTCTCGGCATGATGGATGAGTGCTTTTGCGAGCGACAAGATGCGAGGTCAAAAGAGGAGGAGGGAAATAGCAGGAGGCAAAAA
>SRPU01001221.1:0-10524 GCA_018360185.1 Claviceps lovelessii
TATTTTTATTTTTATTTTTATTTTTATTTTTATTTTTATTTTTATTTTTATTTTTATTTTTATTTTTATTTTTATTTTTATTTTTATTTTTGCTTTCATTTTCATTTTCTTCTTGGTCTGACCCCTGCACGTCTGCTATTCATGTCTGCGCGCAATCCGTAAACCATGTGCGGACAATGCAAGTTTGTTCATGCTCATTCATGTTCATCTTCATTCGCGACTCACTCACTCGCTCACTCTGTCAAAGAGCCATGAATATTCACAAGCCCAAGACACACTCATAAGCGCCCGGCCCGGAGCCCTGGTTTTTTTTTTTTTTTTTTTTTTTTTTCTGCGCCCTGTATATTCCAATATACTTGATTTGTTTTTCCCCATCATATTTACTTGGTCTCTTCTTACTTACACAAAATCAACGTGCATCTTCCCCTCGCATGGCCGCCGTCGTCTGCAAAAAATGGACGGCCACAGCATTATTGTCTCCATCGATTTTGGTACAACCTACTCGGGGGTAGCCTGGTCGGAAACAAGCCGGGTGAGTGAAACTGGCAGCAGCAAAGACAACGACGACGAGGACGACAAACCTCGGTGCAGCCCCTCGTCTCGAAAAGGGCCTCCTTTTCCTTTTTTCTTCTCCTTCCATCCTCTATTATCTGCACACACACACACACACACACACACACACCCATTCTCCCCCCTTTTCAATCTTCCACATCCATCTATCCAAATTGTAATCTATCCTCCTCGTATTAACATGGTCCCCCCCCCAACGTCGCCCTAGCCTGACGTCCAACACGTCGTCTCGACATGGCCCGCACAAGATGCCCCCAAAGACAGCCTCAAAGTGCCGACAGAGCTGCGAAAGCTCGCCAAGGGATGGCAATGGGGCTTCCAGATCCCCGACCACGCAAAGCGGCATCGCTTCTTCAAGCTGAAGCTCGACGAGCCGGACACGCCCAACAGCGATGGCGACACGCCCCTGCAGCTCACCAAGATTTACCTCTCGTGCCTGCACGACCACTTCATCCAGATTCTGGAGAAGAAGCTGTCCCCGGCCGTCGTGCAGGCCATGCCCATGGACTTTGTCCTGACCGTCCCGGCCATCTGGTCCAACACGGCCAAGCAGGCCACCGAGCGAGCTGCTGCCATGGCGGGGTTTTGCGGCAATCGTAGGATTCATCTCATCTCGGAGCCAGTACGTGACCTCTTTTTTTTTTTTTTTTTTTTTTTTTTCGCTATCAGCCTTACTGACAACCCCCAGGAAGCAGCCGCCTTATACACAATCAAAGGCCTCGGATCTTCCGTCCTCAAGTCGGGCAAACGATTCGTCATCTGCGATGCCGGCGGCGGCACCGTCGATCTCATCTCCTACAAGGTGTCCCGGTCGGATAGCCACGCCGTCAAGGAGGTCACCGAGGGCACCGGCGGCAGGTGCGGCTCGGCCATGCTGAACAGGAGATTCCGGCGGTTTCTGAAGCAGACGCATGGGGATAAGTACTGGACAAACGAGCGACTGGTGAAGGCCATGGCCGATTTTGAAGCTGTGAGTGGTTTTTTTTTTTTCTCTGGAAAATCATTAAAAAGAAAACAAAACAAAAAGAGTAAAGAATAAAAAAGAAAGAATAAAAAGAAAGAAAAGAAAAAGAATATGCAAAATGGAAACCAGAAAACTAACCTCAGATAGTACAAAAAAGAATTCTCTAAAAACAGCGACGCCCTCACCATTCGGGTCAACGACTCCCTCGGCCTCAACCACAACCGCTTCGCCGTCTCGCGCAGTGATATGAAGAAGCGCATATTTGGACCCATCACAAAGGACGTCATCTGTCTCGTGCAGGAACAAATCGCCATGGTGGGTGACAATGTCGCCGCCGTGGTTCTCGTCGGCGGCTTCGGCCAGAGTGCCTTTCTCAAGGCCGAACTCCAGGCGGCTCTTCCCAATGGCATCCCCGTTTTGCAGCCCAAGAATGGCTGGATTGCCGTGGTCAAGGGCGCGGCGATCCACGGGCTGGGTTACTACCATCCAAGCTTGGCGACCATCCGGGTTACGTCGAGGATCGCGCGACGATCGTACGGGACGTGCTTATTTACACCGTATGACATGATGAGACATGATCCCAAGGAGGCGTGAGTATTCCATTATCTGTTGTCTCTTCCTCAACCCCCCCCCCCCCCCCCCCCTTTGTGCCCTGAGTATTTTTGTTTTTTCTTGTCAACGCAGTAAATCGTTGGATGCTGACGCAGCGACACAGGATATGGTCCGCCAAAGAAGGCGAGATGATGGTGTCCGAAATATGTTGGTTTATCAAAAAGGTTTGTTTCCGCCTTTCCAATTCAAGAACTGGTTTCGTTCCCACTAAACTCGCACTCTTCCCTCCGGCGCTCTTTTGTCGCCTTCTCCTGACAACCCTCCCTCTAGGGCCAATCCTACCCAGAAGGCCTCTTCGCCGCCATAGACTACGCAATCGACATACCCCTTGGCTCCGGCCCCGAGCCGCAAACCGAGATTGAAATCCTGTGCAACGACGACCCCGAACCCCCCGTGCACTGCAACTCGCGCACCGGATGTATTGCCCGCCTGTCTCTCGACCTCGACCGCATTCCCTCGTCGACCTTGCAAGCCGCGGGCGTCACGCGCATCAACGGCCACCGCTACTTTTGCCTCACGGGCGCCATTGAGGCGAGCTACGGCTCTGCCATGATTACGTACAAGATGAAGCTAGGAGGTGAGTTTGCGGAGTGCCGACCGTTGCACGTGTAGCCTGCGTTGTCTCTGAGTTTTTACGACACCGAATAAGAGAATGGCGATAAGAGAAATAATAATGAATGCAATTTTTCGAACAAGCCTTGAAAAGTTGACTCTAACACTCGTTCTTACTCTAGGCGTGACGCACGATGCGCTTACCGTGCGCTACGAGCAGGAGGGCATATAGCGTGAAGTGAAAATAAATGAACAACAAACGAAGCGAATAAAGGGATAGAAAGATGGAAAAATAAAAACTAGAAAAATAATAAAACAGAACAAAACAGAACAAAAATAATTAAAAATAAATAAATACAAATAAAACGGAAACCCGTTGTACAAAACCATGGGATCTAGTTGAAGAGTCGAAATGATTGCAGCTCCAACGACATGGCGGTGTTTGCACACTTTACTTGGTGTTTTGTGTCTTGTTTTGCGTACTGAGTGGCCATGTGTGGACACTCCGGATGCCGGATGTACATTCCGCTTCTTATTTTGACATATTTTCAAGATTTTATGGCAGGCATTCGACTTGGTTTATATAGATGATGACTTCCCTCATCCATCCTCTTCTTCTTTTTCTTCCTTCCCGTTTTCTTTCCTGTTTTTTCTTTCATATTTCCCTTTTCTCTCATCTTTTCGTTCTCCGTTTTTTATTCTCTCTTTCGTTTTATACGTCTTCTAAAGCCTCACTTCCTTTCTTACGCCCATCATCTCACACTAACCCAACCATTATATCATTCACCAGATAAAGGCACGTCTTTTACCATTCACAACCGTACTTCATACACATCTGACCCCAGCCCAACTCGTCATGACCAGTCTTCATCCCCCACAGCCCATCTAGTTGCTCGACCCCCGACCCCCCTGCCCGACATCATCGCCCTTTTTGATCCCCTGGCTTTGTCCACCACTCGCGTTCACGCCGGGTAGTCCCGCGCCCTGGTCGTGCAGGCCCTCGGGCAAATCGGCCGTTTTATCCGCGCGAGGGACTTTGTCGGTCTGGAATAGTCAATAATGGATTCTTTTTTTTTTTTCTCTATCCCGGCCCCCTCCTTTTTTTCTGTCTATTTTTGTTTCAAGTAATAACAGAATAAAAAATAAACATGTCTTCAATCTGTCTTCATCTTCGATCGTTGCACACAAGTACCTACATCAACGTGCCCCACACCATGCGCAATAGGACGACCCATCTTGTCAAACGGGCCATTGTGGCTCGAACCATCCCCAGGACGAGGCATGTTGTATCGATTCTAGACGCCTTGTAGTTTTTGTGTGGGGAGGTGGGTGTAGATGTGCGTAGCTTTCGTTGCTGTCTTGTTATTCAGTTGCCGCACCACTTGTTTGTTCTCGTTTCTTCTTTCGATTTTTTTTTCTTTAAAAATTTCTTTTTTCTTCAAAAAAAGGGAAAAAAGGGATCACAGATTCTGGAATTGTTTACGAGATGGATGAATTTCATAAAGGACATCCGGCCCCCCATTCCGCTCTTATATCCAGAGTCCGCCGCCCGCCACCCGCCACCCGCCACCCCTTGTGTCTGCTGTCTGTGCTACGTCATCGGCGGAACCCCACAAGTGGGGTGGTCTGGCAAACTTTAACCCAAAAATTCCTCAAAGGGGGAATTGGAGTGGAGCCGGGCGGGATGGGAATCGCGCGCGGAGCAAATCCTCCTGGTCTGGTTATTCTTGGAATACGCGACTAGAAAGCTACGAGAAAGCCACGAGCAGAGAGAGCGAAGAGAGGCCCTGCTTAGAGATGTTTTGGTTTCTTTCTTTCAGTTTTTTTATTTACATTTTCTTCTTTTGTTTTCCTTCTTCTTTTGTTTTCCTTCTTCTTTTGTTTTCCTTCTTCTTTTTTATTTGTTAATTTTTCTTTTTCTCTCTTTTTCTTTGCAGTTCTAAAGATCAAGGTTTCATCGTGGCCTGGAATACTGGCAACTCGGTCCGGATCGTCCTTTCCTTTCCTTTCGTCTACATGGTAGTTGGTGGACCTGGGGGCTCGTCGAGTGGTTGAAATCTGTGCCCACCGCCGACTTGACGCTTGACGTCAACAATTCGACACGACTTGACGTAGGAATGCGATGCGCAATCAAGCTTTGGTCAAGCGCACATGATCCTATACACCAATTACACGACACACATTGGCCTCAACACCTCCATGGCCCTATAGCACCGCCATAGCCCCTCCGTAAGAATCACGCCAGGTATACTGAGCAATGACCGTCCATCCACTGTTTAACTCCCCCATGAAGGAGCACATTGGTAGCCCTTGCATCCGCTCTCGGTCTGCCAAGTCTCTCAATCCAACGACCCCGCGAGAGCAACCGCACTAAACCTCAAGTCACCTCCCTCCCTGTCCAGAAACTTCAAGATGCCCAAGCTCAACGCCTTGGCACTCAGCATGTCCTCGCTCTCCTCAAGCTCGCCCCTCCTGATGGGGCCCTTGCGCCGGCCATCCAGCTCCCACAGTGCCCCGTCGCCGCCCTTGACAAAACACACGTAGTGCAGATCGACATCGTCTTGCGCGTCGGGCGCAGAAGTGTCGCCCAGCGAGGCGGCTTCCTTGTGCGCCGTCGCAATGGCGGGTGTGTTTTCGAGCAAGCTCGCTCGTTCGCGGGGGGGGAGGGGGATCGAGTTTTTGACAAGTTGGTCGAGAATGCTTCCTTGTTCTGTGGGAAAATAGAATTAACTACGTTTCTTTTTTTATAATTGCCTTCTTCTTCTTCTTCTTCTTCTTCCTCTTCGTCTTCGTCTTCCTCTTCGTCTTCCTCTTCGTCTTCGTCTTCGTCTTCGTCTTCCTCTTCGTCTTCGTCTTCCTCTTCCACTTCCTCTTCCACTTCCACTTCCTCTTCCTCTTCCCCTTCTTCTTCTTCTCAAACATACCAATCATGTTTCTCGCAGGCCCATTGGACACAGCATGCAACAGACCCATCATGCCGCATGCATTCCGAATCGTCTGCCTCCACCAGATGACGGGCTGCCCCTCGCCCGCGCCCTTGTACTCGTCGACGGTGTTGTCCTCTGCCATGCGGTGGCTTTCGTAGACGGCGCTCACGGGAAAGACCAGCAGCAGGGCGAGGGCCGGACGAGGGATAAAGGACAGCATGTCCGGGTCGGTGAGGGAGTAGACATCGTGCAGGGCGAGAGCGGACGAGACGCCGAGCTTGTGGATCAGGGTGGTCATGAGCTCGGGGTTGGCCTCGAGGGGGATGAAGGCAGGGGCGCCGCGGTCGGGGTCCGGGTTCGTGGTGGCCGACATGGTGGTGAGGTGGAAGCTGTAGCTGTAGCTGTAGCTGTAGCTGTAGCTGTAGTTGCAGTTGGAGTTGCAGCTGAGTCTGAAGCTGATGCTGGTGCTGAACCTGACGATGCAAGAATTGGCTTTGTGGTGCGCGGGACAGAGTGCAGAGTTGACTCTGGTCTGCCATTCCGACGCGTTTCACCAGAGCTGTCGCGTTTTCCTCGGCAATGACGTCAGAGGACAGTGCGAGTGCGCACGCGTTCACGGTGTGTGATTGACGTCTACGTGACCAAAAACACCATGCATCGCGAGATTCCCCTTTCCAACAGGCCAACGACCGAGCTGATATTCCCGACAAGGCCGACTGTAAAGACGTCAAGTCGAATCCTGTTTCATTCAATGGAATTTCTGACGCAACTCCATACTACGTACAGTGTACACACTTGTCAACCCAGCACCGGCATCATGTCCTACTCCGGGGAGCTAGCCAAGGCAACACACTCCTGACTTGGACCATTTCACCATTCGTATGCCCTTCTCCTTCCATTTTCTTTTTAGCCTTTCCTTCTCGTCACTCTCCAGGTCGACCAAAGCAGCCGGTCAAGCATCCTGAATCCATCATCAGCGCCAAATTGGAACAAGTTGAGAAGCAAAAAAAGAAAGAGAAAGAGAAAAGAAAGAGAAAAGTGTCTACCTTTTCAGCATATTCTCCCACACCATCTAGCAATCGTTATTACAGCACCAACATTCCGCGTATCCCCAGCCACCGCACCCTCCACACTTAAAGTTCTTATTCTCGCACGCAACGTGACAGCCGCCGGAGCCACCAAGCTTGCGGCAACTGCCTATGAGTTTCCAGCCTGGCTCGGCGTTGCCATCGCAGCGGGCTCTAGCGGAGAGGACAAGGCCCAGGAGGGATACCACGTGGGAGGGCTTCATGTCTCGAGGTGGTTGGGCTGGTTGGGCCGGGAGGACGTAGCCCGGGGATAGAAAGATGTTGTGTCTGTTGGGGGACGAAAAAGAGATAAAGAGAAAAGTTGCGGAAGGAAACAGAGGAGAGACTCGACGAGGACTGATGAGCAGCGGATGAGCAGAGTTGTTCGACGAGCTTGGCTTGAGCAGGATGCATCCATGCCCTTGGGCTTTTATATACCTTTCTTTTGATCTTGACGCCGCAGAGCTGGCGAGGCTGGGAGACGCAACCACCAAAGGAAAAGCGTCACGCCGAGGAAAAGTCTATTTGGGAAGTTTCCTTGTTTTTTTTTTTTTTGCTCGAATGGATGTGTCACATCGCGGTGTCCTGGATGAGGCAACTGGTATAAGACGATGGCCATGGCTGACGAATGCCCCCAAGTCTGTCGTAATGTCGTCGTCTCTGTGACGAAGCCCATTGTGAAACCCATATCATACCAGGATCCCAACATTCCCTCATCACTCAGCGATGTGCTGTTCGAGGGGGAAAAGGGCAAAACGAAACAAGACCCTGAAAGGTCGTCCGTTTAGAGTTTGCCATGCCCGCAGTGATAGATCTGCAGTGACCGAGAGTCCGGCTTGGCTGTGTCGTCTGTCGTCTGTCGTCTCCGGTAGGGAACTTACGGTCTTTGGGAGACGAAATCCTGTCTTGACTGCCTTCTTGGCGTTGCTGTGCATGTAAAAGGGGGCGAGCTCTGTGCAAGACTCAAGGCCACGACCAAGGCAACATCAAGGCAACGAGGCAACGCCCCAGACAACAAAAGCCAGCCATGCGAAGGAACAAAAACCAAAACACCTGCGTGCGGCTGAATCTGCAGAAAGTTCCATCCTGTTTTCAGCCGCACATCCAGGGATCCCCGGCATCAGGATGTGCCTCGTCAGCAGACATGCAACAACAACACACACTTGATCCAGACGGCATCCATACCTGCCCATCCCACATGCTCGCATGCACGCCTCTTGTCTCCCCTCTTCCATTCCAGAAAGTTTTGCATACATGTACATGTGTACCAAACACATTGACCCCCCTGCAGCTCAGCTCAGCCCGCCGCCATCGCGGACGGACACAACCTAGACGGCCTGCCGTTTTTCATCTCTCGGGTCTGCCGTCCAGGCCTGACGGCTGACCACTTTTCTTTTCCTTTCTTCTTTTTGCCCACGCAGTCTGGAAATTCGTGTCCAGATCATGCGGTCCGATGTCCTGGGGGCGAGGAGATGTGAGATGCAGATTTGAGTGAATTACACGGCATGGAGCATAGCCTCGTAGGTCTTGCTCAAGAGGAAAGAATAAACAGAATAAATACTTGGTCCACGTTCCATCAGGCACCTGCAGACCGGTTTCCGGCTGCATGTGTGCCCTCGTCGCACCACTTTTGCTTTTGCTTTTGCTTCTTGTTTCGCACGTCAGTCCTGTTCGCGTATCCTAGCCAGTCCCCATGAAGATATATACACCAGCGCCCCATCCCCTTCGCTTCCAAGACCATCATTGTATAAACCATTCTCAATCCCATCTTTCCACTTCCGCTGCTCACACAGAAAGGGGTTTAAAAAAAAAAAAAAGGAACTCGACCGAATTGCTCCCATAGTTCCATTCTGGGCATTGAGTCAAAAGAACAGAAAACATCACCTCAAAGACGATTGCAAAAATGAAATTCTCCCTCCCCCTTTTCGTCCTCCTCCCTTCCTCCGTCCTCGCAACCCCAACGTCATCCAACGACAATACCGCCCCGGGCCTCTCGAAGCGCTGCGTCGAAGAGGCTCACTACTGCGGCAACGGGACGCCCTGCTGCGCCAACCTCTTCTGCAGCTGGCCCAGGAGCATCTGCATGAGCTGCGGCACCCAGGACCAGAACTGCGGGAACGCGGTGCCGTGCTGCGCGGGCCTCATCTGCAGCTGGCCCAGCTGGCGGTGCGCGGCGCGCGCCGAGTAATGAGCCTGGGCGGCGTGTTGCGGCGTGGGACTTGTGATGGCTTGGATGCGGTTTTCAAGGGGGGGGGGCATATCATGGTGGTCATGATGGAGGAGGACGAGGAGCAGGCAGGATCTGTTGATGGTGAAGAAAAGAAGATTGTGTTGGTAGCCGACGGCGCATCTGGGATGGCAGACTTGGCGATTAGCATCTCCTGGGTAAAGATGTATCAACTGATGGGACAGGACGGCGAAATATGCACCCCGTAAATCATCCGCCAGCATGAATGTTCACGTGAATATATCCTCGGCCTAATACGCTTTGCTTCCACTTTCCAACAAGGGCCGTCGTCGTCCAGCTATGCTACCTTCTCAACCGAGACATCTGCCTCGGTACACGACACACGAACCTGCTCCTCCGAATGGTACAGAATCTGTCATTATTCCCTTTACGAACACTCCGGCCCTATCGTATCGACCATTTCTTTTCAACATGTCCATCAACCACGACACGAGCAAGATGAAAAGGCTGTTCATGCCTTGGCAGAGCGGCCCACCCGGCGTCCTCGGGTCCGTGGCGTTGGCTTCTCATCCGCAGACTCTTGATCCATGGCGGCTTTCGCGGCAGACGGCCGCTTGCCCTTGGCGGGGGTCTTGGTAGAGGCGGCTTTTGCGCTGACCTTGGGTTTGGTCTTGGATTTTCTGGGTGCAGGTTTCTCTTCTTCCGTTTCTTCGTCTTCTTCAGTTTCCCCTTCCTCTTCTGTCTCCTCTTCTGTCTCCTCCTCGTCCACTACCTCCTCCTCCTCCTCCTCCTCCTCCTCCTCCTCGTCACTCTCCTCCTTGACAACAGCCTTTCTGCCACGAGACTTTGCCACCGGCGCAGGCTTGGCTGGCACAGGCTTGGCTGGCACAGGCTTGGCTGTTGCAGGCTTGTCTACCTTGGCGGCTTTCGCATTCTTGGCAGTTGTCGCAGGCTTGGCCGCCTTGGACTTTTTCGTCTTGGGCTCATCATCTTGCTCCTCGTCGTTGGCCCTCTTGCGGCCGCGCTTCGCCGCCTTCTTGGGCTTGGCATCCTCGGATTTCTACCACGTGTCAGCGACTTGGCGTCGGATGAGTTTGAGCCAAACGGACATGACGGCCGGAGAGAAAACCCACCTCGCCCTCGGATTCTACGGCAGCCGCCTTGGCCGCCTTTTGCTTTGCAGTCAAATGAATGCCCTTTTCACCGGGGCGGTTCTTTTCAGGGTCCTGGTGTCGTGTTAGTACCCGCCCATCATCGTTCTCGTCACATAAGGTCGACCCGGGTTTGCGCAAGACCTACGCCCTTGAAATCCTCGGCATCAATGTGAGCCTGCTTCACACAGCGGCGCACTTTTTCTTGGACATCGGGATCTCTTGAGTTCATGTCAGTGGAGACTGCTTGTGGAAAGACGACGAAAAAGAAAGAATGAAAATGAAGAATGAAAAAAAAAAAAAAAAAAAAAAAAAAAAAAAAAAAAGTGGCAAGGGAATGGGGTATATCGACTTGCGTCAGTTCATCGTATCCGTCAATGGTATCAAAGTCCCATTCTCCGTCGCCCTTGTCGCATTCATCTCGTAGGTTTTGCAGCTGAGATCCAGACACACAGCCCCTGATGTAACGGGGAAATCAGGAAAAAAAAAAGAA
>SRPU01001222.1:0-10506 GCA_018360185.1 Claviceps lovelessii
TTTTTTTGGGGCAACCCAGATGACCAGAGCAAAACAAGGAAAGAAAGAAGAGGGACAAGAAAAGTCGCACCCTCGTTGACAAGACGCTCAATCTGATCCTCTTCCTCCTCCTGAATCATGTCGACTAAAGACGGCCGGCGTTAGTAAATTGACAGACAGCTCTTGACAACGCGCCGATGCAAGCTCAAGGATGAAGAGTGCCATTACTTACCGTCGACGTCGGGGTCTGTAACTTGTGCGGGAGCCATGACGGCCTATGTGGCGGGGGCTATCTTTTTGTTTCGAATATTGTCTTCTCGACAAAAGCAGGGCAAAAGAGGCAGAGAGGGCGAAAAGACGATGCAATTGTGGCAATGCTGGGCTGCTGAGCCGGTGGTCACCTCGATCACCTTTTGTCAACAATGAAACTGAAAATGGGGGTGCTGAAGCTGGAGCTGGAGCTGGAGCCGATACGCGTCGCGCGTAAAGTGAAAGAAGAGCAGAGGTGGAAGCGGCAGCATACCAGCCAATGGGTGCGAGTCTGGCGACGACTAGTGGGTCCTTTTGCGGGAAGACAAGTCCAGCCCGTGAAGTACTATGTACACAGTACCTACACTTACAACATCCGTACGAGACATCCTCGAGTTTGACGAGAGTGGGAATGGGAATGGCACTGCCAATGCGCGAGCCGACCAACGCTCAGCAAGCTCCCCTTCCGTTCAAGTTGGCATTACATCCAATTTCGTTGATGAGCCAGGGTCCCCTTTCGACCAACTAATTGGAGGTATTGCGTCTGAGTATTTCGTCTTCTTCCGCTTCCTCTCGCGGCCGCACTCCGGTTAGCCCTTGTAGGCTCCACGATGGTACACAGTATGTTGTAGCCCTCCACGTCTTCAAAGTTCAAACCACTCAGCAATGCACGCCGCAGATCATCTGATTAGATCAAAAACATCCTAGTCACTCCGTAATCACCGTCGGAGTCCGTCCGTTCAACATGTCCAGTGGGGGAGCATTTTTTTCGCATCCAAGGTGGTCGTCCAAGAATTTTAGAGTGCAACCCTATGTCTTTTCGTGTCCAGAGCTTAATGACCATCTGTGCAAATTAGATTTGAGTCTTTGCTTTGTTCTTTGTAAGACGGAGTTGTTCGTGAATTCCTGCACGACGACTATGACACAAAATAGCCATCAACGCAGGGCTAACCAGCCATCTCTGGACCTGTCTCTCGAAAGAGCATGATAGTTCGCTGGTTAGAAGCTGAAGTTGATTGAGTTTCTTGCAGGAACTTTGTCTCTACCACGCGGAGTGCTATGGATCTCCCTCTGGGGCCGGTGCTGATGCTGGCTGGCATAAGTCCACAATTCTATGCACTGCAAGCGAGGAGAAGATGTTTCAAGATAAGGATCACGTCAGCTTGCTGTTTCCATGCGTGAGGAGCAGGCCCGTTGGGGATGGCCACGCCGATCGATAAATTTTGGCAGCACGGGACTGCAGGTACTGGTTTGCGAAAACCCTGCTTCTGCCATCAGTCCTTTCATGGCTATCGCAAAATTGGTCTGGTAAACTTGACCTACGTCACGGGATTCGCATCGCCTGTTTACAAGAAGAAACCAACTTTGATCATGTTGCAAAAAGAGGAGGCGGGGCACGAGGCAGACAGGGGCGCCGAGTCTCTTGTGAGTGCCCCTAGGACCTCACTGCGAGCTGTCGAAGCTGTCGAAGCTGTCGACAGCACGGCCCAGAATAGCCGCATGGAAGAAACAAGCAACAATTGCCATGGCGAGCAGGCTGGTGTACAAAAGGCAATGGCACTCAAGAGATACATGACCAGAAATATGTTTGCTCTTGTCTTTCTCGCGTAAGGTCAGAACCACGGGGAGAACCAGGATCACAAGGAAAAACCAACTCTACTGCACAGAGCAACCATGACTAAGAAACGCCTAGGCTGATTCTGACCATGTTTGCTGATCGTTACGTCGTTTACACATCTTCAACTTACAATGCGTTTGCGACCAGTTCCTTTTCGCACCATTCGTTACTCAGTGCTGCCGCGGTCGTGAGCGACATAGCACAGCTGTGGGCATATCCCGTCATCGCCAAGCTAGAGGATGTATGTGCCCGCTCAACTGTTTTCAAGGGGTATATCAAAGACGGCTGAATGTGGGGAGACATAGCCTCTCCGTTTTCGTATTTTGCTAATTCTTCAAGCGATAGGCAGTAGGAAGAGCCGAAGGCTTCGCGGTAGCAACGCTGTTTCATGTCGTGGGCAGTGTCATGAGTGCTGCCTGTCCCAATGTTGAGACCTACATTGCCGCAGGCATTTTCAATGCCGTGGGAAACACCGGCTTCCTTCTTACGGAGCAAGTTTTCGTAGCCGAAACAGTGTCGTTGGCGAATCGAGGACTCTTATCAGCCATCCCGACCAGCATCACAGGTATTGTCGTCCTGCTAGCCGGCAGTATTGCCGCAGGTAAGATCCTCGAGGTTGCCGGTTGGCGCTGGGGTTATGGCATATCCGCCATCGTGCTCCCAGTCTGTGCAGCGCCGCTCGTGACTCTTTTGCTTGTCCTTCAATACAAGGCAGTCAAAGTACATGGTGTGGCGGCTCCCATCACAGTTGAGAAAAAGAATCGTCGTCTCTGGACAAGAGCTGCGAGCTATATCTGGGTTGAGCTGGACCTGCTCGGCATTCTTCTGTTAATAGCGGGTCTGGCTCTCGTTTTTGTCCCTTTGTCAATGACAGGGTCTTCCCACTCTGACAAATGGCGTAGCTCGTCGTTGATCGCAATGCTAGCGATTGGAGCGGTCTGCCTGGCATGTCTTGTGGTCTGGGATGGCTGGCACGCAAAGAAACCAATCGTTCCATTGTCTCTGTTGCGAAGGAGAACCACTGTTTCTGCATGTTTATTGGGGTTGTTCGACTTTCTGTCGTTTTCGCTCTTCAAGGCCTTCTTCCCAAGCTTTCTCCAAGTCGCAGGCGGGTATACCCCAGCAGATGCATCCCTCGTCAAGTATGTGAATACACCCACACCTCGCGCACTGCATCGCATCGCATAATGAATCATGAATCTGATTTGAAAAAAAAAAAAAATAGTAATGCCGTCGTTATAGCATTCCAGGTTGCACGTCTCGTGGCAGGCGTCGCCATTCGATTGTCAAGACGTCCACTGATATGGATTTATGTCGGAGTTCCACTTGGGTTGCTCGGACAGGGTCTGATGATTCAATTTACTAACGTGGCAAATGCTGGTATCGCAGACAGAGCGTCCATCGTAGTCGCCCGATCTTTGATGGGCCTTGCCCGCGGCCTTCATCATACTGCAGCGCTGGTCGCTGTTCAATGCGATGTGCCCGACCAGGACTTGTCCATGGCAACCGCACTATTCCTTGCGCTGATGAACGTGGGTGCTGCCATTGGAGAGAGGTGAGGATTTCCGAACAAGTCTGGCCCGCACAGGGAAGCTTGAAAATTTTGTCGACTAATCCAACTATTTCTCGGAAACTTGCAGTATGAGCGGTTCTATCTGGCGGGCCACGCTGAGCAGAAAGCTGGTCGAATACCTTCCGGCAAACGCCACATCATCCGCGGGCAAGATATTTGGCTCCCTTGTCGTTGCGAAATCATACGCCGAGGGAACTGCGGTTCGGACAGCCATCGATCGTGCATACCGCGATTCAATGTCTCTGCTTGCTATCATTTCCACAGCTTGCATGGTGCCAATGTTGATGTTCATGTTTGGCATTAGGGACATGGACTTGGAGGAGGAGGAGGAGGAGGTCGTCAAACAAGAGACAGAGGAGTCGTAGATCGCCCGCCAGAAGACGACATGCGGCGGAGGACTGCGTTTGGGGGCGGCTATCACAAGAGAAACGACGGAGGCGGCGTTTGATACGAGGTTTGGAGAAGGTAGAATAACAGCGTTTGGCCAGTTGTGATTGGAGAAATGTCAAGGAGGAGGAATTTCATGTATTATACCATGTACTTACTAGGTACCTACCTGCGTACTCAAATACATCGTGCTTAGCTACCTAGTCCAGGTATCTAGTATGTCCATGTATTAGGTCGTCGCCACACAGCTCTCCTCTCGTGGGGATGCGGACCAGACCCCACTTGGAGCTGCGTTGTCCCTCCGCCACATTGGGCCGTTTGGTCAATGATGGCTGCTAAACATACCAGCATATTTCATTTCCACCTCTCCTCGGGATTCCCTCCGTTTTTCTGCTTGCCAGAACTGCTGCGCATACAGAATCTACATACTACGCATCCTCGAGATCCTTCGACTGTAACCAGCTCTTGATTCTCTCTTACACGCGAGAAAGCTGGCATATTGAAGTTCCGGAGCGGACGTTGCTTTACCTTTGCGCCAGAGCGCAATATCCCATCTGGAGCGGGAATTCGTCCTCACTCAGTTTCTTTTCTCTTCGTCTTCTTCTTTTTTTCTTCCACAACTATATTTCGCAGCATCGTGCTCGGGCCGTGAACTGCCCTCTACTGTCATCATGGGGTAAGTGAACTGCATATACTACGAATCGAAACAAAAAGAAAGGCTGACTTGTATTGCAGTGTCCCCAAATTTTTTAGATGGCTTTCGGAGCGATATCCCGCAATTTCTCAACTTATTGCCGAGAATAGAATACCCGAGTTTGATTGTCTTTACGTTCGGCGCACCTCTCTTTCATGCTCCTCGATCGTCCCACGCGATTTGCTAATCGTTCTTGTATCAGCTTGATATGAATGGCATCATCCATAACTGCACGCACAAGGATGCCGGAGAAGATGTATCGTTTCGCCTCAGCGAAGAAGAAATGTTCATCAGAATCTTCAACTATATCGAGCACTTGTTCGGTAAAATCAAACCCAAGCAGCTTTTTTTCATGGCCATTGATGGTGTCGCGCCACGAGCGAAAATGAACCAGCAACGCGCCCGGCGGTTTCGTACTGCACTAGACGTCGAGGTAGCCCGTGAAAAGGCTATCAAGGAAGGCGTTGAGATGCCGAAAGAAGAGGCGTTTGATAGCAATTGTATTACTCCAGGAACCGAGTTTATGGCAAAGCTGTCGCAACAGCTACGATATTTCGTCAACAAAAAGGTGTCACAAGACGCAGACTGGCAAGGATGCGAAATTGTTCTTTCCGGACATGAAGTTCCTGGCGAGGGCGAACACAAAATCATGGAATACATTCGAAATGCCAAGGCGCAGCCAAATTACAACCAAAACGTGCGACATTGTCTATACGGATTGGACGCAGATTTGATCATGCTGGGTCTGCTCAGTCACGATCCTCATTTTTGTCTTCTCCGCGAAGAAGTCACCTTCGGACGAGCATCCAAGACTAAATCCAAGGAGCTTGAACATCAAAATTTCTACTTGCTTCATCTATGCATAGTGCGAGAGTACTTGGAAATGGAGTTTCAGGAGTTGCATAAGGACGGTGCTCTGGCATTCCCATTCGACCTCGAAAGGGTTATTGATGATTTCATTCTAATGGCATTTTTCGTCGGTAATGATTTCTTGCCCAATCTCCCTGGACTTCATATCAATGAAGGAGCATTGGCAAACATGTTTAGAATCTACAAGACTGTCCTGCCCAAGTGCGACGGATACATAAATGAGAACGGCGTTATCAACTTGGCTCGCTTGGACAAGCTCCTAACGGAACTCAGCAAGCTGGAGCTTTTTTCATTTGAAGATGACATTTCAGATGAAAAATGGTTCGTGTCGAAGCAAATGGAGAAGAAGTTGGAAGCAACAAATCGAGCGAGTCACAACAATACGAAACCTGGTCAACTAGTCATTACATCCACTCAGCGCGACCTGTGGAGACAAAAAATACGTCCGTATGTCTCGAAAAGGTCCGATGAGCCGTTGGATCTCGGGTACGGTCTGAAAGCCGCGGATCGCAAGTTTGTACAGGATATTGCAGACGCCATGCATCTTGATTGGGCAACTAAGGAGGACGAGGACGCCAATCGTCACCTCGTGCTATCATTTCCTACGAAGCCTGGCACACAGGGTGAGGATGACGACGAGGAAGAAGACGAGGAAGATGAAGGAACCTGGGCTGCTTTCCGTGTGATCAAATCTTATGATAAAGCCACGGTCGTCGACTTGAGCGCAGCGGATGCTCAACAGCACTACGACAAGCTGTATCAAGACAAATACGCCGGTTGGAAGACTAAGTATTACCTTCAAAAGTTCCCAGAATGGAAACCGGAGAAATACGAGTCAGAGCAAAAGAGTCTTTGCGAAAACTATGTGCAGGGTCTCCAGTGGGTATTATTTTACTATTACAAGGGCATAGCATCGTGGCCCTGGTTCTACGGTTACCACTACGCTCCACTGATTTCCGGTAAGAAATAAACATGTTTGCCGATTCTGCCCCTTTTCTATCCGTTTGTATTCTTCTTTTGCTTTTGTTCGCTTCTGACTGACCGAATGGAATAGATGTTACTAAAGGCCTGGGGGCTGATCTCAACTTCAAAAAGGGCCAGCCTTTCAAACCTTATGAGCAACTCATGGGGGTCCTGCCAGACAGAAGTAAGAAGATCGTGCCTAAGGTGTATCATGATCTCATGACAAATCCGAACTCACCGATTATTGATTTCTATCCGCGGGACTTTGAGCTGGATATGAATGGGAAAAAGATGGATTGGGAAGCCGTTGTCAAGATTCCATTCATTGATGAAAAGCGACTGCTCGACGCAATGGCTACCAAAAACGACTACTTGGAGCCTGACGAAAAGGCTCGAAACGGATTCGGTGTTCCCCTCAAGTTTACATACTCGTCCGAGGCCAACTTCACCTATCCCTCGCCCCTTCCAGGTATCTTCCCGGAGGTGACGAACTGCCGTTGCGTGGAAAATATCTTTGATCTGCCATCTATCGAGGGCCTTGAATACGTTTCTGGTTTGACCAGCGGAGCTCTGGTCAAGGCTGAGGCCCTGGCCGGGTTTCCAACCCTGCACACACTGCCATACAGCGCACAACTTGTCGAGCTCTATGGTGTCAATGTTTTCCAGCAGGAAAGCAAAAACCCTAGCGTCGTGGTTACACTGACTGACACTCAATTTCGCACGAGCATCGAGACGTTCAAGGCCAAGCTGGGCCAGCAGTGCTACGTGGGTTATCCCTTTCTCCAGGAGGCCAATATTGTCAAAGTGTCAGATGAACTCTTCACCTACGAGCTTTCCGAGAACGGAAAGGATATAATGACTCATGAACATTCAAATCGAGAGGCCGCGGATTTCTCCAAGGAAGCCGGCTTCCTGGAGGACTGGCACGCCAAACGATTGGGTGTGCAAATCGGCCAAGTGGAGTGTCTTGTGCACGTTCACATGTTGAAGGGATTGATCAAGACGGAAGAAGGTGCTTTGATCAAGGAATTTGCGGCAAACCCTAGTGTTCGCAGCGTCTACGCGTCCCAGACGATTGTTGACGAAGTCGTGAACCCAGACACGCGGTTCATCGAAAAAGAAGCTCTCCCCATGGAGGAGGAGTTCCCTGTGGGCACGCGAGCCTTCTTCTTGGGTGAGTACGCATTCGGACGGCCGCTTGAGGTGACTGGGCACGTCAAGGGCAAAACCGAAGTGGTGGTGTCGGTACCCAAGAGTAAGGAATTCGAATTTGCCAAGAGGATTGTCTATCAGGCCGAACGCAGCAACCCCTACACGCCGTCATTCACTGTCGCGAAGCAATTGAGCATCCACCCTCTGATTCTCAGCAAGATCACGTCAGCATACCAGGTTATTACACTTGCAGGATTGAAGCTCAATCTCGGCCTCAATCTCAAGTTCGAGGGCCGGAAACTCAAGGTTTTGGGCTACTCCCGAAAGTCTCATACTGGTTGGGAGTTTAGCAATTTGGCTGTCAAGTTGATTGCTGATTACATGGTGGCGTTTCCCGACTTCTTCGCGGCCATTCAGCGCGAGCCACAAAGAAGCGAGACTTGCGAGACCGACTTGTGGAAAGATCCGGCTGTTGCATCCCAGCGAGTCAAGGCCATGGTGGCATGGTTGAAGCAGCAAGAAATGTCCAAATTCGAGAGAGTACCTCTTGAAGCAGAACAGCTCGACTCCGAAGTTGTCATGGCTTTGGCTGCTGCAGGAGAGCAAGTCTACCAGGCCGCCCAAGACGTTGAGATTAAAAAGCTCAAGGGAGTACCCAGAGCTGCCATTCTCAAGCCCTCTGACGCTGAACTCGTCCTAGGGAATCAAAACTTTAGCCTGGGCGACCGAGTCACCTTTGCCGCCGACGCCGGCAAGGTTCCCCTGGCGACAAGCGGCACGGTCGCCGGTATCAGTAGGACTGCCACGGCCCTTCTGCTTGATGTCGTCTGGGACACTTCTTTTATGAGCGGAACCACTCTGGGTGAGCGAGCGCCCATGTTCCGTGGGCAGACCGTGGCAGCGTCGTCCGTTATCAACCTCACAGACAAGCAGGTCATTTCGACGTCGAACAAATCACAACAGAAGCGAGTGACGTCCACACTGAGAACAGGATTCTACGCGCCTCTGGGCGTGCCCCAATACAAGGACGCCGCGGCACCCGCGCCCCTTCGCGGCAGTTGGAGAGGCGCTCTCAACGGTGGCAGCGGAGGTAGCAGCGGACGCGGCAGTGCACGCGGCACCCCGGGCAGAAATTCCCCCAGTTGGAGTCGAGGCAACCACAACGGAGGGCCGCCTCAACGTGGTGGTGGTGGCAATGGCTACGGCAACGGCAACGGCAGCGGCAGCGGCAACGGTAATGGCTGTGGTAATGGCAACGGCAACGGCAACGGTTATGCGCCCAATCTGCTCCACAGCAGCTTGGTGTATCGCAGCAGCCCGAACGGCACACCACCAGCTTCTGCACACAGTGTCCATGGCCGTGGCCGTGGTCGAGGGGGCGGCTTTCAAGGTCACTCTAGTGGAGACCAGCAAGGCAAGTACAGCAATGTGCTTCCTCTTGCGAGCTTGAACGCGGTCAACTCTCGCGGTGGACGTGGACGTGGACGTGGTCGTGGCGGTAGAGGACGTGGTGGACCTCATAGAGGTGGACGTGCTGGCAACAGCAATGAAGGCGCCGCTCCTGCTCCGATTCAGGGCTAAAGGGGATTGTGTACTATTTCGATTGTATAATCGGTTTTTTTTTTTTTTTTTTTTTTTTTTTTTATAATTCTAGGGGGCCATAGTACGAGGAGTTTCAGTCTTTAGAAGCGCAATGTCGACATACATCAGGAGCATCGGCAGCACGGAGGACGGCAGCACGGATACATTTAACTAGTTGTTGGCTACGATGTATCGCGGTTTATTTGATGATGTAATGTGTACATGATGGGTGCATGAGGGATTTGTTTTCGTTGTGGAAATGGAACGGACGTGTTACGTGTTGATTGAATATTAGATGTTGAGGACATGGTACTCCCACACGGGAGCATACCTACTAGGTACCTACCTACCTACTTACCTCTAACCTACTACCTAGTACTTGTTTTATGTACATGTGTAAAAACCTCACGCGAGACGCCACGCAAACATGATATGCACACGTGCAATAATCACCCGAGCAGCCACTGTATGTATAATAAACTCCACCACGGCGACATCAACGTGTCAAGCACCCCCAGACAAACACAATTCCACAGTGATAAAACCGATACCACTCAACGACAACATTTTCCCGTTTTACATGTGCACACTGACCATCCCGTCACCACACCCTCCACCTACCATCCAGACTCCCTCCTCCCTAGGTCTTCTTGCCCTTCTTCTTATCCGCGCTCTTGACCTTCACGACAGGAAGCTGAAACGGCTCGCTGACCCCGCCCTGCACGGGCGACCAGTATCCGAGCTTTTCGGCCATGTTCCACGTCAGGAAGCCGACCCAGGGCTGGACATTGTAGTGGAGACGGAGGGTGACGTTGTCGAGCTGGGCGACCTTGCCGGAGGGATGGGTGATTTGGTATTTTGGGCGCTGGTTGCTGAGTTTGAGGAGGCCGCTTTTGGGAAGTTAGTATGATGTATGTTCAGCATGACTTGGGTTTTTTTTCTCTTCTCTTCTCTTCTCTTCTCTTCTCTTCTCTTCTCTTCTCTTCTCTTCTCTTCTCTTGAGTTTTTTTTTTTTTTTTTTTTTTTTTTTTTTTTTTTTTTCATGTGAATAAAAAAGAATGTTAAATCCATCGGCCTCCTCCCCTCTCACGTACCGACTCGGATCAATAGCCTTGCCCTGCGCACTCTTCTTCAGCTTCTTCATCGCCACGGGCCCAATGTTCCGCAGGTGGTCCGCGCTGGGGTTCGTGATGATGCTGTCCCATATGACGGCCGAGTTGGTGGCATTGGACCCCGGCGCCGAGGGCCAGTCGGCCGTGACGTAGACAAAGAGCTGCTTCGTGTTCCACGTGAACAGGGAGGACAGGTCCGCGTCGAGGGAGAATTTGATGATGGCGTATTCTTCCTTTTTGGTCGTCGTCTCGGCGGTCGTGAAGGTCTTGGACGCGATGAGGAAGAGGGTTGTCTCCGGATCGGAATTCTTTAGCGCCTCGGCCATGT
>SRPU01001223.1:0-10504 GCA_018360185.1 Claviceps lovelessii
TCGTGTAAAAAAAAAACAGACGTACGAAGAAACAAACAACTCCTTTACTCACTCGACCAACTGCCCGAAAGATTAGCAAACTTGGAAATGTCAGCGCTGCATACAAAGCCGTAAATACCCTACACCAGGCACGAAGCTTTGCAGACCATCTCACCAGGAGACCAACACCAAAACATGATAGCGAATGAACAGACTCCTCTACTCTTACATGCTCACACTCCAGTTGCGGCCACGTGAGGACAGGTCCGACAGAAGTATGCTTGTGTGGTCACTGAGATGGCGCATGGAGGTGGTGGTGGAACATGCAAACTGCGAGCTTCATCGTGTACCTACCGCCGGGACCCTCATCAACCAGGACCTCCTTGACCTTGATAGATAGAAATGTCTTTTACATTTCTGGCAAAAGGCATGCTCTGGCAACGTGTCGTGCCAAGCACCACAGGAGCCGCGACTACAGAAAGGTTGGACAAAATGTGGCATTTGTAGCATGATGGTTGATAAAGGAGTGAATGTTTTATTCATGGAGAACTCTACTTGAAGCCTTCTCCACGAGCAAAATTTAGTTAGAACTTCTTCCCCAATACCTCTGTCCAAAACTTTGTCCAGAGCCCTTGCTACATCTCGCGAAAGCAGTGGATCGTCCGACCCGAAGCACACATCACACTCTTTCTCAATCACGGGCCCGATGAAGGGGACATGAGCCAAGGACGGCCGTTGTACGTATTTCTCCTCTTGGCCGCCTTCTACTTCTTGGCCTCTTGAGCCTTCTTCACCTGTTCAGCCTTCCTCTCCTCGGTCTTCTTTTTATCCTGTTCAATCCTGTGTCTTTTATTAGGACATGTTCCTTTGTTCACGACAAGAGAAGACTTACATTCGGCAGACTGGGCACTCAGTTGAGTACTTTGTTGAAACCATCGAGCAGCACTTGGGGCAAAAGTAAGCTTGCACGTCCATTTTCGATAGTGGTTGATATGGCGTGAAAGAAGTGATGGCGCCTGACCGTAGAACGTCTTGGCGAAGAAGTATAAGCTTGTAAGGTGTGATGGAGAACTGAGTGATGGTTGGAGACTTTTTCGAGAAAAAGCGAGTCCAGTCGGACCTTAGTATACAGACCTGACGTTCTTCTTGGCGTGAAAACCGGTAGGCTCTCCATGTGCTGCGCGAATTTCATCTCTACTCTTTCCTCTTTGTCTTCTCCGTTTGTCCGAACAGGGGAAGTGCAGGACTGTCACTTCGAATCACATTCGTTTGCTGCAAAACGTGTAAGCAACAGTGGATGTGGCAGCTGATGTCCTTGTAAGCGGGGAACCTGGTAATGACTCCATACGTTGTGCGTCTTGCATTTCTGCTCTTCCTTTTTTTTCTCTTCTTCGTTTATCCGGAAGCTGCGGGATTTCAACTTCAAATCACATCGATGACTGCAGAACGTGTAGGTAATAGTGAATACGGCAGCTGATGTCCTTGTGAGCGGGGAGCCTGGTCATGACGCCATACGTCGTGTGTCTCACATTTTTCTACGTTTCCCCTTATACCCTGCCATCGCTTATCTGACTAGGAAATACAGAAATATAACTTCAAATCACGGTTATGGACTGCGAAATGGGAGGGCAATAGTGAATGTGGCAGCTAACGTTCCTACAAGCGGGGAACCTTGCACATGTCGTGTGTCTTACATTTCTCCTCTTCTTCGTTTATCTAAGCACGAACTGCAGGTCACTGACCTCAGTCCACGGTCATTGACTGCAAAACGTGTGGGCAATAGTGAATGTGGCGGCCAACGTCCTTGCAAGCGGGGAACCCGGTAATGACTCCATATATGCGGTTGGCTCCGGAACAAGTTGGGCACCAGTGAGCACATACACATGTACATATGCACGCATCTACCGTCCGGTTTCCAAAAATCACGCAATATTGCATGGGGCATAGGACGATGGAGCATGAAGAATCACCACTCCTGGCGGCAAACGCATCTCGCAATTTACAAGTGACAGACTTGAAGGTCGAGTTCGCACCAACGAAGCCCGGGCCCCTGCTCTCTTCCTCGAGTCGAACTGACGGCGAAGCCCCCCCATCGGCCGCAATATAACGTCATGTAAGTACCAACATGATCCCTCGAATGTTTCAAGATGGGCCAGACATGGACACCTGACTTTACAAATGCATGTATACTGCGTGGTGGATGCTGCAAGCGATTCGCCGACATTGGCAGCTTGTGTGTCACGCAAGAGGACATGGAAGCATCCAGATCACAGGTACATATGTATGTACATGCATAAAACACGTATCTAACGTCCGGTTTCCAACGAATCAGGCAATATGTGCATGGGATATATGACGCTGAGCAGGGATAACATCTACTCCCGGCACCAAACGCATCTCGCCGGCGGCAAACGACAGACATGAAGGCCAAAAGATTTCGCGCAAACGAAGCTTGGCCCTTCGTTCTATACCCGAGTCAGACTGACGGCAAAGTCCTTCCTCTACCGAAACCTCTTGGCATGTGAGTACTAAAACATACCGCGCATACACGCACATGCACATGTGTATATATGTTCATTTGCGTCTGTAATCGCTGCAAGATGGCTGTCTGACGCAGCCGTGTTGCATTAGGCAACAACTGAAGTGCGCCTCGTAAGCGAAGATCAACAAAGAAGTATGCGGCATGTACGCCTGGCACAAAGCCCTTGGTCAACGCGAAGCAGGATGGGAACTTTTCAGGAAGGTTTCATTGCCAAAGTGCCATAATGACACAACATATTGAAGATGCAACAGAGAATGGTCACGAAAGCGTATAGTGTAGTCAAAGTAGATCAATTTCGAATGCCTGGAAAGCATAACAAGTCACATACAAGGCTGATAGAACAAAGGGAAAAGAAAGGAAGGAAAACAAAACAACTCACAAATATGCTAATACAGAGAGGGGAAAAGGCTAGTGAGGACGATGATGGGGCAAAAAAAAAACAAAAAAAAACAAAAAAAAAAACAGCTTAATTTGAGTCGAACGCTTTGCCTGACTCTATGATGCCAATTAATTCGGGGAGTCGTCAGGAATCTCGTGGTTCTTCGACAGTCGATGTAATGGAATGCCTAGAGAATCTGAGCCTGGATCTGGATTCCATCACAACAAATAGCAACCTCTGTCTTGGAAAAGGCGTTGAGTAGTAATTTAGGGGAGGAATTCATCTTGCGCTCGATTTGGCCTTTGGGGATGTAATCTTTGTATTTGTTTAGTAGAGAGATCCTTTTGTTGTCTGTGATCTGGAATAGCAAGCATTGCATGCCCCACCACGCGCTAGACCCTTCCATGACCGTGTCCTTTGAGAACGAATTGCGAAAGACCTTTGTTACTGTCTTTGTTATGAAAGATATTGAGACTACTATGACAAGAACAGCAAGTAGTAGAGAACGTCATCTTTCTCCGAGTTGAGTTTCCTCCAATTGCGCAACGCAAACCTCCAAGAACATGGTTCTGACTCTGACTAGAGGCGCCTCTCGACGGCTAACGAGAGAAGCTTGAAGCAGTTGCTTCTATTTCTTTTCCGCCTCCCTCTCCTCCTTCTCCCGTTTCTCTTTTTCCTCTCTCTCCCGTCTCTCCCGTCTCTCCCTCTCTTGTCTCTCCCTCTCCTCTCTCTCCCGCCGCTCCCTCTCCTCTCTCTCCCGCCGCTCTCTTTCCCATCTTTCCAGCTGTCGGTTTCTACATAAGATATGAGTATATCAATCTTGGTTGATTACGGAGAGTTGAGAAAACATACGTCTCGCATGTGATGCAGTTGAAAGAACACTGTGTTCCTGAGATCATAGTGCTGCAGACAGAGCATGGTCTAGGCCCTCGATTGCGCATCTTGAAGAAGTACTGGACTTTGTGGAATATCTGGATACTCAAGTGCGGACTTTGGGGAAATGTGGTAGAGAAAAGAAGTTGGAAAAAGAAACAGGTGAAAAATGTGACAGAAAAATGTAATCGCTGATGAGCAGTTTCTCAAACGAAGGTAGTGCGGACGAGCCCTTAAATAGACGACAGACCTCAGACCAGCGCTCCGAGATATGCACTGGATGCTGCCTGTTCGTCTACCCATTCTACTCTGCTCGTTACCCAAGTAGGAGGGATCGTACTCCACGTCGCGACTTGTTGAGTTCAAGGCAGAGAAACAGTAACGAACAGCATTGATGCTCCTGCACCTTCATGGAACTAAGCTGGCTGCCGAACAAGCAGCAGGCACCAGGGTCAGGGTCATCTTCGCTGTTCAAGTGCATCCACGCACGTCCAACGGCGGATAAAAACCACGCAGCACGTGCGTAAGACCTACGACGTTGCGCTGGGGTTACGCTCTGAATATCGAGTGTTATCCGTGCTGCGTCCCAATACAGATATGGTGTTTATCAGCCGTGCAGGCTAATTGTGAGCAGATAAGATGATTGGATTCCAGAATATATTGTTGTATTTTTTTTTTTTTTTTTTTTTTTTTTTTTTTTTTTTTTTTTTTTCATTCGTCTTTTGTATTTGTATGGCATTTTTTACGGGCTGTTTTTTTTTTACATTTTATGGCTATGATAATGGACAATGCACTTCTAGGATTCGGGAAACGTAATAACGGGCTGATGAAGCTACTTTTTTTTTTTCTTTATTCCTTTAAACTTTTATACCCGGTTAGAAGATGTCAAGGAGGAGTAATTAATGTTGGTGACGGCCTCACTGGACGCCAACGTGGTCGCATCCCGCACGTCCATGTCACGTCGAGAGGATAGACAACGAGACACTTGGTAAAAGTTGACAACCTCTGAGTCCGCGGACGATGATGTTCTCCGATCCAACGACCACACCCTGCGGACGGCCGATCTGTGACTGATCCTTCCGTTCTCCACATGCTTGCGCGGAGCACTTTTCTTTTCTTTTCTTTTCTTTTCTTTTCTTTTCTTTTCTTTTCTTTTCTTTTCTTTTCTTTTCTTTTGAATGTAGAATATCCCATGCTCAGTGTCCCATGTCTCGTGGTTTTTTCTATCGGACGATACTCCGCGACATGACACAGGCAGTCAACTGTCGACGAACTGCGTGCAGCATTTTGACACATATCATGTATGTACTGTACATGACATTGAGTATTTTTGTAATTTTGTTGCAGCAGGGGTACGGACCTCGACTCCTGCGTCGTGACCAACGCGGCCGGGGCCAACCAACGACATCAAATTTCACCCTGCATGTGGCTTTTGAGAAGACAGGGCTTCGTGATCCAATAGACGGGATTCGGACTGCATTACTGAAACCCGAGCTGGTCCCGTTCTCCCATTCCTCTCTCGACCTGTTTGCCGAAGCACTGCGCCTCGCTCGTGACCTCTCGCAGCAGCATCTTCCTCTTCCTCGGCTGCCTGTTTTTGTTGGTCCGAAATTGGTGTCTTACGGCCTGGTTTAACAAGCTGCCCCGTCCCAACAGACAGCCTCGCACTGTTTTCGCACTGTCTTCCCTGGTGGGCCACAAATGTAACATCAACTCTGCACTGGTTGAAGGGCCACCTCTGCCTCTCTCTCTCTCTCTCTCTCTCTCTCTCTCTCTCTCTCTCCTCTTTCGTTTCCACTGCAGCGTCCCGTGCCATCCACGAGTTCTCATCCCCTTCATCCACGCACATACTTGCGAGCCCCGACTACCCAAACATCACAGAGTCTACCCAATTCCATCACTCGGAAAACGTCAAAAATGGTCACCAACGCGGAACTCAACAAGCGTCGAGAGCCCGGCTGCTGGGCCGTGTATGCAGACAAAAAGATTTTTGTTTTGGACTCCATCTTTATCAAGCGCACTCTGCGACGGCACGAGTGGCAATCTCCTGTGGATGACTCTTACTTGGTTATTCCCACACAATCCATGGCCCAGCGGTATAGGACAGAAGCTGCGGCTGTTGATTACATTCGCAAAAACACCAACATCCCAGTTCCACCCATGTCATGCGTCTTCGAAGACGACGGTGCAGTCACTTTCATGTCGCAGATAGTGGAGGGTGTTGAACTTCACTGTCTTGACGATAAGGACAAGCCGATTGTCATGAAAGAAATAGAACAGATACTGGAAACCCTTCGGACGCTGAAATCAGATGTGCCAGGAGTACCAGGACAGACTCTTCTATGTCCCCCCCAACGGGTTTGCAATGTGCATTGGAAGCCAGATAGCTGCTGGCGACCAAAACCAGAGACAAAGGGAGAATTCGTCTTCTGCCACAATGACCTTGCGCAGCAGAACGTGCTTGTCGATCCCACAACTCTCAAAATAACAGCTATTATTGACTGGGAATTTGCCGGTTTCTATCCCCCCTGGTTTGAGGGGGCCTTCTGGAAGCGTCCTGGGCCAAGTGTTGCTCTGGAAGGAGAAGAGGACGATGTGCAGAAATGCCGCGACTGGCTCATGACTCACTGCGACGAAGTCGAGATGCCTATCCTTGGCACCTGGCCCCTAATCGATCAAGACAAGCATGAACATTTTCGACGGAATCCCTCACGAGCCATCCAAGCCGCTTACCACGCCTCACTGAAGGAAAAGGATAAAATATCGGAGGAAGATGAATCGGCGACGGAGAATGGAACAACGGAATCGGACGTGAAGCCTGTCGGTGACAATGACGACGGTTATTTGTGCTGGGCGTATCGAAAGGCGAGGAACTTTTTGTTCAGATATTAGCAGGATGATGTGTAGATGTATAACAGTATTTGCTTTTTTCTTTTTCTCTTTCTTTCTTTCCTTCTTTCCTTCTTTCCTTCTTTCTTTCTTTTCGATTCACGTGAATCAGGACGGGGCAAAACGTCCATCAAGCATCAACCACTAGTTGTGATCCAACTTCCAACAAGCCGAGATCGATTCCCTCCGCTTGTCCACAGTGCACACTCACAGTGCACACTCGGTCGTAGAGCGGCGAGCCAATGTCCCAAACGCCGACCGTGACATGAACAGTCCTCTTGCTCAAGATTGACGCCCTGCACCTTGGATCAATCAGTATGGCAATCAATCATCTCCTCACAGCCATGTCCTGGACGAGAGCCCCGTGGCATTTTGCCACGCTCATGTGTGGCCAGATTGTCCTGCCGCGAGGTGTCGCCGGCTGCCTCTGATTCATTCCAGCCCGCCATCTGCCATCTGCCATCTGCCATCTGCCATCCTCCAACATCTCCATCGACAATGCCCAGACGCAATCTCCTCCTGTGCTTCGATGCCTTTGGCACGCTCTTCTGGCCGAACCCCCCCGTGGCCCAGCAATACGGGCAAGTGGCACGCCAATGCGGCGTGACGGGCTGGACGGACACCGAGCTCCAGGCACGCCTCGCGGCCGCGTTCCAAGACGAGGCGCGACTGCATCCAAACTACGGAAAAGCCTCTGGGCTCGATGCCACCCAGTGGTGGACCAATGTTTGTCTTCTTTTCTCTCTCTCTCTCTCTCTCTCTCTCTCTCTCTCTCTTTTTCTTTTCTTTTCCTCTCTTCTTCCTTGCAGCCAATCAGCATTACTGACACACTCGGTTCCCAGGTGATACGCAAAACCTTCCAGCCATTTACCCCTCATCAGCCATTACCAGCAGATCTGGCTCCGAAATTACTCTCGCGATTCTCATCCAGCCAGGGATATCACATCGAAAACGATCTGGTCACCACACTCAAGAAATTGAAGCAACCAAGCCCCACCACCGCATTGAATTTCGATCAGGTCGTGGTGGGCGTCATCACCAACTCCGACGACCGGGTGCCAGGTGTGCTCTCGTCCTTTGGCCTCAGCGTCAGCCCGCTGCGCTGTGGCAGCGAGGACGAGCCCGATGTCTCGGGTCGGCCTCACGACATTGACTTTACGTGCATGTCCTACGATGCTGGGGTGGAGAAGCCTCACGCGGCCATTTTTCGCGCTGCGGAGCGACTCTGTATCCGAGTTGTCCGTAGGACTACGAGGGGAGTGTACACGACGTCCGAGGCAACAGCAGACGCAGAAGAAGAGGCGGAATCCAGCATAGAGGCAGAAGCAGATGGGCAAGCACAAGCAGATGGAGGCGTAGGTTCGTGGCAGAAGCTGTACGTTGGGGACGAGCACGCCAAGGACGTTGTGGGAGCTCTGAAGGCAGGCTGGAATCCGGTGCTTCTGGACCAGCATGACCGAGCTGCCGAAATCCCGTGTTTGCAACGCCCAACCGGCCTATCCATCGCAGAGGTCTTTGAGAGGAGTCCCGTCGTGAGGGTCCGGTCGATTCGCAATTTGGTGTCGTGGGTTTTGGGCGAGGGTGCTCGGGAAAGCCAGTGGCGAGTGCGGCAAGGCAGAGGCAGAGGCGGGGGCGGAGGCCAAAGGCGGAATCATGATATAGACGAGGTACAACCGCATGTAACGCATCCACCGCGCATTCCCGGCCACAGCGAGGTACCCTTGAAGTACCCGGGTTTTCACGCTGAGTGGGTGGGTCCCGTGACCTGCACGCCAATCAATTCCCTTGGCCCGCCGCCTGGTGACGCGAGCGAGCCGCCCCCGGTTCCATGGCCTGCACCAGAGAGATCTCTGATCCCTTCCCGTCTCCGAAAATTCGAACCATCGCCAAATCCTCAGCACGTAAAGCCTTCCTGCCCGGGTCCACAGTCGGCGCTGCCCGGTCTCATGTTGATGCGGAAATTCCTTCGCAATGGCTTCGGCCTCGTGGCACCCGTGGCCGTCGCCTGCTCCGTTTACCTGTACCTGTATCCATTCTTCGGCCGATGCGCCTTTCCGGTGCCCTCGCGGGATGTCAACGAGGCCTTCGAGCTGACCAAGAAGCTGCATTGGCCGTTCAAAGACCAAGATCCCCGACCCGCCGTCCTACCGACCAGGCAGGCTCCCTTTCGACTGCTCGCCTTTGGCGATCCTCAGCTCGAGGGCGATACCTCGATACCGACCGCCTATCTGGGCGTCTTTCCGCATGTCAAGACCGTCTTCCGGCGGCTCGCCTTCCAGACTGCGCACGATTCCCTCCGAGATCGCGTGCGACTCATACTACACGACATCATCGACGTCTTCTTCGAGGACATACCCTTCATCTTCGAGTCCATCCGCAAGCGATTCGACCTCCTTGGCAATGACTTTTACCTCGCGCACATCTACCGGACCCTGCATTGGTGGACACGGCCAACCCATGTGTCCGTCCTGGGTGATCTTCTCGGCAGCCAATGGATCGAGGATGACGAGTTCGAACGCAGGGGTCACCGATTCTGGAACAGAACGTTTCTCCGCGGTGAACGTGTGCCCGACCACGTTGCCATGTGGCCGAGTCTCAGGTACAACCTGTCCGGTCTGCTCGACGGCAGCGGACAAGAAAAAGTCTGGCAGCGAAGGATCATGAACGTCGCCGGCAATCACGACATCGGCTACGCCGGTGATCTGACGCCGGCGCGAATCGAACGGTTCGAACGCGTCTTCGGCAAAGCAAACTATGAGCTGCGCTTCGAGCTGCCCGTGACGGATCCCCATCTCAATGCCACCATACAGGACGATGAGACCAACCCCGAGTCTTTGCGACTGCCGCCCGAGCTGCGGATCGTGGTCCTGAACGACATGAACCTAGACACGCCGGCAAAGGATCAGGGGCTGCAGAACGCGACATATCACTTCATCAACGCCGTCATCGGCTCGGCCTGTGCGGTAGAGTACAAGGGCCAGTTCACCCTCATTCTGACCCACATTCCCCTGTACAAGCCCGCGGGTGTCTGCGTCGATGCGCCCTTCTTCGATTTCCACGGCCCCCAGGACGGAGGAGGCGTCAAGGAGCAGTACCTGCTGAGCGCCGATGCGAGCCGAGGACTCCTGGAAGGCATCTTTGGCGTCAGCCGCGACCCGGGGGCCTCCGGCCGGGGCCTGGGCCGCCCCGGCCTCGTCCTCAACGGCCACGACCACGAAGGCTGCGACACATACCACTTTGTCAACCAGACAAACGGCACCGACCCGGCCGAGAGATCCTGGGAGACCCGCCGGTGGCGAGACGTCAAGTTCTCCGACATTCTCTCCAAGGAAAAGCACCCCGGTCGCCGCGAAATCACCGTGCGCAGCATGATGGGCGACTTTGGCGGCAACGCCGGCCTGCTGAGCATGTGGTTCAACCACGAGACCTGGGAGTGGGAGCACGAATACGTCGATTGCCCCTTTGGACGACAACACTTTTGGTGGATGACGCACTTTTTGCTCCTGGCCACTGTGCTGCTGGCGGCCTCCTACGTCGCCGTGGTCTTTCTGGAAGCACAGGGCGTGGATGTTGATGCCGCAGTCGACGGCGCCGTCCGACGGGCCCAACGCGGGCTCCACGTGTTTCCGACGTCCACGACAGCAGAACATGCGTCCAACGGGCGCGGCCGAGCGGGCACAAACGGGAAAGCTCCTGAAAGTTTATGATTTGTATCATCCCGTGGAGCTTGCTTCTCTCCAACTGTTGTATTGGTGGCGAGGGCATCCTCTGTGTATATCTTGTTGTAAAGGTCTTTTTTTTTTTTTTTTTTTTTTAAAGTCTTGTTTTTTTTTTTTTTTTTT
>SRPU01001224.1:0-10500 GCA_018360185.1 Claviceps lovelessii
AAAAAAAGAAAAAAAAAAAAAAAAAAAAAAAAAAAAGCAAAAATTAAACCGAAATAAAAAATAAACCGAATCGCTTTTAAACTATCCGCCTCCCGTCGTCGTCTTTATCTCAGCTCCCCTTGCCTGCCCGTCCGATGCAACGTCTCGACCTTCTGACATCTTGTTCCTGCGTCGCCAAATCAAACCCTGGAAGCTTTTTCCTCGGCAGGCTTTCGGTTCTCGAGTCCTCGACACACCCATCACCAACGCTCCGCTGACATCTGACATCACTCGACACTACGAGGCGCTCAACATTTCCCCATCACGCACCGCCATTGTGGCCCCGATTTTACAGACTTTTAACCTCAGCAGCAGGCCCCCAAAAAAAATTGAGTTCCCAAGCCAAGCCAGGCCCATTGCCGCTCGTCTCTCCTTCGTCTCAGAATTCCCCACCGAGTCTTGGAGAAAAAAGAATCTGTCGAGCGCTTGCAGGCTGTTGTTCTTCTCCTCTTGCACAATCCTCGGATGGCAGGCAGTACCTTCAATGCCCATTGAATAGGTCTGGCTTCATAGCTTGATGCTTCCGCATGCATGGGTGATTGAATCTCCTGGTTACCTGCCGTTGATAACGTCATTGAAGCCGATACCGATTGTTGTTTATCGACAATGTCGCATAAACGACATGGAACCGGCTCCACCAGGTTGTTGCTTGCAGTTGTGCTGATGATGACGAGCCCTTTTGCTGTGGCTTATGATTTGGATCCTGATTCATCTTGTATGTAATTATCTCTTCCACGACTTCCTCTTCCCCATCATCGTCCTTTCAAAGCCCTAATCTCGTTTGGCAGCATCCATTGTATCAACCGCCAAGCAAATGGCCGCAGATCTAGTGGCATACTACAGTGGCAACAAGCCAGGAGGCACTCCTGGTCTTCTTCCAACACCATACTACTGTACGTGAAACAAAGGTCGTCCATCCGGTCTGTGAATTATCAGCCCTGGTCGCCGTTTCTAACAAAGCTTTGCAGGGTGGGAAGCTGGAGCATTTCTTGGATCACTAATTGATTACTGGTACTACACGGGTGACGACCAGTACAACCAACTTGTGAAGCAGGGTCTTTTGTTCCAGGTTGGCGAAGACAACGATTACATGCCTCGAAATCAGACCCTGACCGAAGGGAACGATGACCAGGGGTTCTGGGGCCTGGCAGTCATGACTGCTGCCGAGTACAAATTTCCTGATCCGCCTCAGGACCAGCCACAATGGTTGGCACTTGCTCAGGCAGTCTTCAATACTCAAGCGGCTCGATGGGACCCCGACAATTGCAACGGTGGTCTACGCTGGCAGATCTTCAAATGGAATCAAGGTTATGACTACAAGAATTCCATCTCTCAAGCTTGCTTCTTCGCCCTCGGCGCTCGTTTGGCCCTCTATACCGGTAACAGCTCGTACGCGGACTGGGCGGACAAAACCTGGGACTGGATGGTCAGCGTGGGGTACATCGACCAATACTGGCGCGTCATTGACGGAGCACACATTGGTGCTAATTGCACCGATCATGTGCCTTATCAGTTCTCCTACAATGCAGGAGGCTTTATTCTCGGAGCAGCAGCCATGTACAACTACACTGAGAAGCCGGTTTGGAAGGACAGACTGGACAACTTACTCGACGCCAGTAAAGTCTTCTTCACAGGGCCTCAAAAGAACATCATGACCGAAGTTGCCTGCGAACCTGTTGACCGGTGTAATCTTGATCAGCAGTCTTTCAAGGCCTATGTCAGTCGGTGGTTGGCCGCAATCACCAAATGGGCACCGCATACTTACGACTTCGTCATGCCTTACCTTCGTGCGTCAGCTGTGGCTGCTGCCAAGCAGTGCGTCGGTGGCAACAACAAGCGCATGTGTGGCCTGAAATGGAACCAGGACAAGTACGATGGGTCATCAGGAGTCGGCCAGCAAATGGCTGCGATGGAAGTTACTTTGGCGTGTATGATCAAAGACCGCCCTGCACCCGTTACTTTTCAAACCGGTGGCACCAGCAAGGGCAGTCCAGGCTCTGGTGGAAGCGACATGGGCAGGACCGAGCCGAAGCCGCCCAGTTACAAACCCATCACGGCAGGTGATCAAGCGGGAGCAGCGATATTGACCGCTGCGGTGCTCATGGCCATGGTGGCCGGAATAAGTTGGATGTTTGTAGACGAGTGGTCGGACAAGTCTGCTTTGCAACAATTCGAGGGCTTTTATCAGTCCACTTCGGCGGCCATTCTCGGTCTGGTCAACGACAAGCTGGGATTGCGCCACCAGTTATTGACGGAAGAAAAAGATGACGAAATCAGCCCCCGCAGCAAGAGAAGTTCTGCATCTAGTGCCATGGAACAAAACCGAGGGGCTGAAGAGGCGACCGTCACGATATGTCGCATCCGAAGCGAGGACACTGGAACGCCAAAAAGGCTGTCCAACATGCCAATTGGCTGGCCACGCCAGAGTATGATTTTACGTGGCGAAGCTGCTCAGGAAGAGATGCCAATGATGTCAACCGAGTCGACGTCGTGAAGCGTTGGCTTCCGGGGGGGTTATTTAATCTATTTCTTCATTGAGTTCGGAGTTGTTTGGAGTTTTTGGGCTCGATTAGCATTGTATTTACGAACCGTCCGGTTTTTTTCCTACTTTTGTATAGAGATACAGGACAGATCTGGTCCAGCTTGGGGTACCCAAAATCATGCGACATGTAACGTAAAGGAGCGGACTTGAAGTGACAAGAGTCGGTTCGTGCAAGTTCCATCGAGTTATAACAGACTAGAGCACTGTGCCAGCCGGAAATTACCGTCATCCTAGGCGCAGTGGGATGTTCTAGTTTTAGCAATCTCTTCGCAAAAAACATTTATTTATTTTTGTCGGTCTCTTTGGAAACGTTTTTTATTTCCCTTTCGTGGGCTTCTTTGCCAGCTAGTTTTCCTTTTTTTTCTTCCCTCTCTTTCAATCCCCATGATGCCGAGAAGGCTACACCTCTGTACCGACCCACTTTTTCTTGATGTGCTATTGGTCTAGCTTTAGGTGACTCCGCGCGACCTTCTTGTGATATAGTGGCGCATTGCATAGGTAGCGTGCGTGCTCCCCTACGCATTATGCTCATTAGATACACTCGCAGACGCAGTGCATAGGTGGGGCGTATGCTAGTACCTAAATGCTAGCCTATTTCTATATGACGTTAGGTATTAGGGGGACTTACGTCGTAGTATAATCTATTATGTGGCGAGAAGTGTCACTTATGTAGCTATTCTAATTGGAAATAAAATAGGGTGATACAAAAATGTAGCCTTCTCGGCATTAAGGGGATAGAATCCCTGTTTGATTTTACAGCAGTACATGACTAGGCAAAAGGTCCGCTTTTCCTCATCATTGGGCGGCTTTCCCCTGGCCATGTGCTCCAGCAGCAGCTTTTGGTACACAGCATAATGCGACAGGTGAGAAACATGGAGCGGAGTTGAAGTGGCAAAATAAGAGTCACTTTCGCGCAAGTTCCATCGAGTTCTACAGATTCATGTGCATCACTGATGTTGGTCGCCCCGTAGAGGCAACCCGTCACGGCTCCACTCCGCGGGCCGCACCTTCCACCTGATTCCTGAACAACCCGTTCCGCTTCGAGCTAGCGGCTTGCTTGGCTGGTCAATTCTCGAAATTTTGTTGAGGATGAGTCACGGTGGTTGTTTCAGTCAGCTGTCCAGCTGACCTTGATCATTTTTCATTTGTTTTTTCCATCTTTGATGCCATCTTTGATGTTGCATTTGTTCATCATTCCTTGCAGTTCTGATGTGACAATGTGCACTGTGACGCATCCTCGAGTCCCACCGTCCGCCTACCCCCTCTTCGAGTCATCGAACCTCAAAACAGACTTATCATGACTTGACTTGACTGGGCTACTCTATTTTCCCTTTCACTGCCAGCCAAAGCGTCTTTCTCCCCCCTCAAAACAATGAACAGCAAAGCGAACATGAAGCGACTTTGGGCCAAACTGCGGCGTTGGGTGCGGCTACCACGCAAACGCGGTGCGTCGCCCAAAGCACCGCCTGCGACGGAGCAAGAGTGCGCTCGCGCCGCTCCCAGGATTTATGGACGCAACTCGATGCTGGAGAATCTTCCCCCCGAGTTGCACCGTCTCCTCCTGTCTACTTTGGGTATCGAGGAACTTCAAAGCCTGGTCTTTGCCTCGCCTGTCATCTACCGCCAATACTTGCTGGACCGCCGATATCTGCTATGCAAGTGTCTTGACGTGACACTAGGACCTGTTGTTGTCGATGCTCATGCTGTCTACTTGGCCAGCGAAAACAGCCCTTTTGCCTCGTTAAGAGGCACAGGCATGCTTAACATCGAAACAATCGAGAGATTCCTCAGCTTCTACCATGCACGTCGTGTCGCGACCCCGCAGCCGAGCTTCTTCAATCTTGTCACCGAAGAGGAAGCCGTCTCCATATGCAGATTCCATCTGACCGTGATAGATCCAATACTACGGCTCTATGTTAGCTGGGCTTTGGGAAATCTTGCCTCAGAGACGAAAGCTCAGCCGGATTCCCAGCCACTCAGTCCAGCGGAGAAAACACGACTGCTGCGCGGCCTTTATCGTTTTGAGCTATGCTGCGCCCTCTATGGTCCGAGATTTAAAGAAAACGATGCATCGCAGCTTTCGTGGCAGGAGATTCGATTTCACTTTTTGGATTATTCGATACTTGATCGACTTGAACCGTGGGAAGCGGAGGAAGTTTGTTGTTTCCACGCCTTTGCAAAAGACAAATATGACCAGATATTCAAGACCATTGCTTGGGATGTAGACCCGATGAATCCGAAATTTTTGACTCCATTTGACGAAGGCGCGTTTGAATTGGGTGTGCCGAATAGTGAGTAGTTGTCTCCACGTCATTCTGTACTAAATAAATACCTCTTGAAACATTAAACTAATGAGCTTTGAATTCATCATGTGCAGCCGATCGAGAACAATATTCTGAAGCGGTCATTTCGCGTGGCCTCAAATTTATGCTTACCACGCTCAGCATCTCAAAGCATGCAGTCCTCGTATCCACAATGCAAGATAACTTGTTTTACAAGACTGCTTTTTTTGAGGATCCGCGCATTGGGCGTCATCACGATGACGATTTTCCGGATGATAAGCACCAACTAGCATTGCGTCGTGCACCACTCCCTTTCGCCGGTGACATCGTTGATTCTGCCTCGGGCACTTGGCTACCCCCATTCTTGTGGACGCGACTGTGGCGAGAAACGTACAGTAACATCTATGGAAGGCTGATTGAAGAGTCCATGCAGCTCTGGGGGTATATCTTCTGGGACGCCTCCCGAGTAGAACGAACAGGCGCAGAGGAGGTCATGAAACGACAAAGCAAAATGAATCTCGACTATTACGACCCGAGGGGGTACGAAGAGGATGACTGGGACCGCGACTCAGTTGACACGGCTTTATACCACCAGGCACAAGAGAGGCGGCAGAGGTGGTCTAGGGCAGAGTTGGTCTAGGGCATAAGAGGATAGACCCGCTTGCTTCGACGCTTACAAGGTAACTCTTTCCGCTGCGTAAGCCATTCAAAGGCAAGTCGAGATGCTTGAACACGGCAAGGATGTGATGTTCAGACGTGCCTGCAGTCGCCGTGTTGGAAAATACAGCGCTCGCCTCACTAATTAGTACTTGCGTGGATCATTCTTGACGAAAAATATCTGCCGTGACGCTTGGCTCAGCAGTTGTTTTGTGTTCAACGGCTCATAGTTAAGTGTATGTAAGTTTAAAGTCTATTTTTATTTAGGCAGGCAGGCCGTTCCTGCGGACCGTAACATTACAGACTACTCGTAGACCTACTTGGTGGAGCAATAAGTAGGTCTACGAGTATAATAAACACATAGAAATACAGAGGAATAGCAGTGTGTATTGTACTAAAATCTGGTTTGTTTGTTGCAACTTTCTTTTTCTGTCCATTCTACCTCATTTCAATCTATACTAAAAACAAATCCTAAAGAAGCTCAAATCCAAAACAAAACGTCGAGTCATCCACCCAGAGAGATGTGGTGAAGCAATAGGTACCACTCTTTCGATAGAACCACAGTCTTGACCTGGACCACATTCCATCTCATCGTTGCTCGGTCGCTTTCCCCTGCGCCAGACGCAAAACAAAACCCTCCAACAGAAGGAAATGCTGAGAGAAACGGTGCACACCCAGGCTGTCGTGATTTCATTCAAGCACTTCAGGGTCCACGGAAAGGCCAAATGCTCGAAAGATTTCTAGCACGAGACAGGGCAAATTAGTTTCGCACAAGATACTAGATACGTAAAATTGGGGATTGGTGTGTATACATACTCTCATATTCGGACCTGGCGCCGTCTAGCGCCTTTTTGCAGCTCGTGAGTGCGTCATCTCCTGCTTGTATATGCGTTTGGATTGATCGATGATCTTTGAGGGCATGGGGATAGAGTTTCACAAATCTCAGCCTGGCCTCGGCAAGCCTGTGAGGAATATGTTAGAGGGGAAATCAGTATGAGAGCGTGTAGGTGGGAGGAAACCGTCAGTACTCATAAGAAATCTTTGCCAATTTCAGGAACTCTCTCGCTCGTTCAATAAAATTTTCAGGTGGGTATCTACTGGGTTTGGCTCTAACCCCCCCCGTGGCATCCAAATACTCAGTGACCCTCTTGTTTTCGGCTGCATGCTTGATACCAAGCTCTTTGTAGGTACTATGCAAGGTATTTATCTCTTGTGACCGTGGCATGGATGGGTGCGGGGCGTTTGGATCGTTGTATTCTTCTTTGAGTGCGTTCTTCAGTCCATCTGCCTCGTGGAAGTCGTGACTTATCTTTCTCATCAACGAGACCAGATGCCGGATTGACTTTTGTGTAGAGGCGGAGTCGATCAAATGAATCGACTCCATCATATCCTCCGAGACGTTCACGCTGGCTGAGCCAGCAGCAGCCGAGCTACTTCTGCGCAACTCCAGCCCCTCGGTAACGAGCGATGGGACCTGGTAACATCAGCATCAATTCATTCGTTGTATGATGAGGAGCCATACCCTTCGCGCGGGTGGTGACGGAGGGGAAGACGGCCGCACGTCCACTTTCTCGGCGCTAGCGGCCAGAAAGCAGCATAAACGGTGGAGTGTATCAGACATTTTCACGGGGAATGGAAAGTTCTCAGCTTCAAGAAGAATGACAAAGATCGTGACAATAGCAAGAAGAAGAAGATGAAGATGAAAGCAAGAGAGATGATGATGATGAAAGCAGCAGTTCAAAGTTTGAGACGAGATGGTGTAAATGCAATGCGGTGATGGCGATGAAAAAGATATAGAGCTGATTCTCAAAAAAGATAAAGTGCAAAGCAGAGAGACTTTCAGTCTTTATATATCTTCAAGTCACCAGTTTTCCGAACAACACGCGGGTCACTCGTCCTCCCAGTTCAGCAGTGCTTGTGGCTCTTGAACATGCCTTCTCACTAGACACAACTGTCGTGCCAACCTTTGGTGGCTGCAGAAAAAGACGCAGACCCTCATGTGAGTCCTGGTAGACAAAGAGAACGGCTGACCCAAGCAGGGGTCGGGCGCGAAAAAAAAAATGACACATTCTCAGTGCCACATAGACCTCCTATCAAAGCCGGAAGAAAAGGAAGAAGAAAGACATCTGCTGCATCTTGACGTCGGGGGTGAAGCTTTGGACGGTATCATCCGGCCCCCAGACCTCGACCGACTGCTTGTTCATGAGCTTTTTGGTCACTAACACACGTTGAAAGGGACAGAGGTGGCCCGATTCGCGCAGACGATTTGCTGAGACATGTGGCACGGAACATGTTTTTTTTTTCGTGAGATTTGATCCACTCAAGTATCAAACTAGTCAAGGCGAGCGGCTGCATATCGTGTGCTTGCCATGTTTCAGGCCTTTTCTCTGCATTTGAACGGCATTAACGGCGGCAACATTCTCGTTTCTCTCGTTTCTACAGGCTGCCGACTGTGCCACGTACGATACTGGCTTCAATACGTGTCACACGTGTGTATGTTGCACGTAAATACATGCATCACGCATTTATATGTGCGTAATGTTTTTTTTTTTTTTGTCATGTCGGGCTCCTGCGGCGGCCCATCAACCAACGAGGCATGCCGGGTCTGTGAAGGATTTTGGCCGTTCCTCGGCCTCTGACGCTGCCGCTCACGCCAAAGGGAAAGCGATGGAAAGGAGAAAGCACCATGAAAGACAAGGAGGTAGTCCGGCCACGCCTATAGCTAGTTCTATCTGCAAAGAGGATGCAGAAGCAAGAAAAACACGCAAGGCCCACGGGGCGGTGAGTCGGCGACACTCTCAAGAGCTGCAGCCACGACGTGACCACATTCTCTTGGTGTGGGTGACGCAGCATTTTGTTTTGGATCTTGAAAGGAAGAAAAAAAGAAAGGCGGGGGGGGGGGGGGGGGGGGGAAGAAGGAAAACCAGATTTTCGTTCAATACACTGCTTTTTTGATTTTGCAAAGACGTACGACCGGGTGAGCTCGTCGAACCATGAATGATACAGCATGAACAAGATGCAAGAGACAATCCGTAGATGTGATGAGTAATATGCAGAGAGAGTGGCCTTCAAGCTAGGTAGTGTTGAGGACGCTCGGTGGCATGAGTGACGGTCCAGGACAAGTCACGGCTGTACATTGGATAGAGGGAAATTAGTAGGATGGATTCGCTCCTTCAAAGTACTTTGAGTGAATGTGATGCGTGACGTGCATAGATGGACGCTTTGATATGCATGCCTGATGTCTCGGTAGAAGTAACCGACTAACCGCCCGGTCATATCTCCTTCTCTCCGTTTCCACTGGGCCGCAGCCACAGCTTGGTTGAGAATGACTCATAAATGGCTGCGGCCTTTTTCTACTGGCGGTCGACTGTGCCACGTCCAGTACCGGCTCGGTCCGTGTTACACGCGTATGTTGTTCATACGCGCAGACACACATATGCATGTCTCTCTGTATGTTGTATGTTGCATGTATGTATGTACATACAGACCTCCTGTGTGACCCGTCAGCTGCTCTTCCATCGGCATTTCCTAGACAGACACAGACGAGACCGCACGCTCGCTGCTGCGTGACGCATCGTCCACCCCTCTTTACGTCCCTTGGCATAGACGCATGCAGTCGCAGGCAGGCAAAACTGGCTTTCCCGAAACGAATAGTCACCGGATGATCTTCAGATGCTTGTATTGTCCAGGGACTGTTGGTGGGAGAAACAGATGAGGACTGAATGCCTTTTTTTTTTTTTCATTTCTTTGCCCCCGTCTATGTAGGGAACTGTCTTTATGTATCCATTTTGGTTCTGTACAGTATACTCCTGTTTGTTTTACAAAGCCACATGACTAGGGTAAGTTCGCGCGTCGACATGGCAGAGCGTAGCACTCCGTCGACATGAGAGTATTCAAAAGTAAATGCCATAAGACATATATTTAGAAACGTGCATTCAAGCAAGGTCGTCCACGGCGGCGTTCGTGACAGGTCCCAAGTTTCAAGTTGTTCACGGCCTGTATGTACTGCGGGTGTTTGAGACAAATCAAAACACATCATGGCAAATGCGAACAAGGGAGGGCCAAGACTCAAGAGGCATCTTTCCAGACCTGCCTCATGCAATCAGACTGCAGAGTTGGCCAAAGTTGGCCGAATGTGACCTACGCGTGGGATGACAGAGAACATGTGTGTTTTTTTTTTTTTTTTTTCGAAATACAAAGAGGCGTTGGTGGCTGTGATGCATGCGGACAGAGAACTTGATACAGATTGAATCAACCGACCAATCGCCGGGTTGTATCTCCCCTCCTTCTCCACCACGCCGCAGGTTGCGGGGCCGAGTGCCGAGTACTAGGCCCAGGACGGAAGAGGTACCCGCCCATTGGTTTTCCTAAGAGCAAGTACATGCCTCGTTTCACACACAATTGCACGTCACTACCGCCACGCGCCTACACAAAGGCGGGGCAGCGCGTGCCCCCTACTCGCGCACATGCCCAGTAAGCGGATCCAACTGCGGCCATGTGTGGTACAGCATAAAGTAGAAGAACATGGAGTCATATAGTGAGATAGATTGCAGATAAGCGTGTGCTAATACGTGAGAAACGGACAATATACTTCCTTGTAGAAAAACGGGCGGGCGGGTATTCTTCCGTTTTAGGACTAGCTCCTGCCGCGTGCCCATATACGCACTCGTCTAAGTGGTGGGTAGGCGCGCCCGGGGCCCACAATGGCCATCCCTGAGCCGCGCCCGGGCGGGCCTCTCCAACGTGGAACCGAACGTCGTCGGAAGTTGGAACGTCAATCCATCATCTCAACTTGAACGACCGCCGACGCCAGGTCATTGTCGTTCTTCACTACAGTAACGGCCACGGCGACAGCAGCGGCAGCCTGCTCTCGACTCGACTCGACTCGGCTCGTCAATGATAGCCCTCCACGATAGATAAGACTCCTCTCTCGAGTCTAGACTCAAGTCACAGCCAAAAAAAAAAAAAAAAAAAAAAAAA
>SRPU01001225.1:0-10500 GCA_018360185.1 Claviceps lovelessii
GCCTTTTCTTTGGCTGCCCCTTCAACCTTGTATTTTTTTTTTTTTTTTTCCTTTAATTTCCATCTTTATATTCTCCCCCTCCATGCACAAACGACGGAAACATGCAACACACCCACGGCTGGCAAAACGCACAACACCTCTCCACATGAGACGAATTCTGCTTGTCATTCCTACGTCAATGCTGCGGGCGAGCGGCAGCCAGATCCAGCTCGTCGCTCCAGAGTCCTCAGTCCAGCCTGCTCGATGATGGGTGCCGGGCGGTGCGGGGGCGCAGACGCAACCTCCGATCCCTGACCAGGGCTTGGGGGGGGGGGGGGGGGGGGGGGCGGATTGCGTCGGGCTTCTCTACCGTCCGTCCCGTCGTATTCCGTACTGTTACTAAGGAAGTCTACGGGGTCTACGGGGTAGCCGGTGGGAGAGAAAAAGACTCTCTGAGTGGACTTTTGGAGGGGAAAAGGGGGCTCTCGATGCCGCCGAGCCGGAGCCGCCACGCATCCTGATTGCTGACCGCCAATGGCCATGCTGTCGGGACATGGACATACTTGGTACTGTGTAGTAGGGGGTTGTCGGTGCAGTGGATGCCAAGTCGATGTCCAGCGGATTCTGGAAGACGTCCCGGTCCGATGACGTGTTTTTCTTGTTACTATTAGTTGCTATTATTTTATAGCAAACTGCAGTGTAATCCGTTTTGACAGGATTACGACTTGCCCGACTCCACTGATGCCCATACAAGATCAGCGCCGTAGTGTAGAGCGAGCAGTCGCGAAGGCAATTCTCCCGAACGAACCATGGGCGCAAGCACAACTTTGCCGCGATAGTCGACCCCGAGAATACGTCAGAGGACGCAGCCCCAGGAGGCCCTGGCAAGTGGCATGGCCTTGATGAGCAGATTCCCTTCATCGACAACACGATTGTACATTCATGTACATCTACCAGTACATACGGTATGGAATTAGGCGCATGTGTCTGTCTGAATATGTGGACCATCGACTTTACATCCCAGCAGACATCAGGGTCCCGTCCCATCTAACCTGGCAAGCGCTGGATGAGTAGATTGGGTATGTAGATGGGTATTTTTGTTTTTGGCATCTTTTTGATCTCTGTCTGCAATTCTCTTCTTTCTTCTTTCTTCTTCTTCTTCTTCTTCTTCTTCTTCTTCTTCTTCTTCTTGCCATGTTCGGAAATATATCATGTCTACTATCTAGCCTGTTTGGTGTCGGCATTCTGGTGAATAGCTTATTATTCGCTAGCGCAATCCCCTACAACTTGTACGGGACATTGAAGAGTCTACAGCTCAGTTGAGGGTCAAGCACTTTTACAAGCGTTACTCGTCCATGTACTTGCAGCAGCCGGCCAGACGGTAGACCCTTCGGCAACTTCGTCAAGGAGATTCCACAGGTGATGCTCAGCCCACTGCTGCTCCGGGTGACGAATGGGGGCTGCATGCAGTCTGGACAATCCGTCGCTGACTCGGTGAAATCGACATGAGCTGAAAAGGCAACTCGGGGCTTTGATCGATCAAAAATTGCCCGTTCAGGCGGCCGCATCGCTCACATGGTACGGAATCCGGAGGGGGTGTAAACGTCGAAGCGGACGGCATGGACGGTCAGCATGCTTATTGGGCTTGAGTGGCTCTCGGTGCATTGGAGCGCAAAGACGAGGCGGCAAAGTCGTGCCCTCCAGTCTGCAAAAGGATTGCCGTTTTTCTACTACTACTGAAGTACGTGTTTGACATGGAGTAAGTACAGGTCCCAATCGTGTGTATAGACTCGGGTATCCCTTGACATTTCGCTATACAAATCTGGTGCCAAGCATGTGGGGGGCTACTTGTGACCCACTGCACACTGGGAAACGCCTTGAAATGTTGTCATATTCCATCCACTCTTCATGACATGACGCATCACCGGTCCATCAAAAGTCGTCCACCGATGATGCACGTAAGCGACCAGACTGAACCCATGAACATGAACGTCATCAGCCACTCGACTCGGGCGATTGATGCCCATTGGAAACAAACCCCCTGCACCAATCAAGTGTGGTTTGGTTTATTTTTAATCTTTGCCTTTATACCCCATCGTTTTGCTTTGTCGCTAACGCAGGATGCTGCCTTGTTACAGCCTTGAAACGACAAAGCCCTCTTGGCTGCATGGCAGGGTCTTTTTGAGGACGGGGCGGTTCGGGGCCAGAGACGCCGTCATGTCACATGTATTCCTCATCCCATCTTTCAGAGACCTGGATCCACGGCGCTTTGTTTTCTGTCAACCCGCTTGGCTCCATTCGCGCATCATGCCAATCAGCCAGCTGATTCTCTTCCCCTCCTTTTCCCCTTTTTTCCAATTCCCCCTTTTCCCTTCATTCAAGTCGCCTCATGTCCTTGGGACGCATGGGGCCCTTCCCAGTCATTGTCTCGTGTTGGCGTTGCGCTATGCTCCATCTGACGCTCTGTATCGCCAAGTTGACGCGTCAATTCCGACCAGCCATGGATGGTATGTGATTGGGTCTGTCTTTTCTCTTTTCCTCCTTTCCGTCCATCGTCGGGCCAGACCAGCACCTCTGTCCACGACGAAGCACCAATGGGGCCGACCACCAGGCGCAGAACAGCGTGCCTATCGAGCGCCATCCGGTGCCCGGTGGGCTTTGCTCCCGAGACAAGCGTGGTGTCTCTGTTCTCGTCCTGTTGATATTTGATCTTGTTGGGCTTTTGATTTGTTGTATCTGGCCTTTGACATCAAACATTAAGCGACGTCACTTCCAAGTCCTGTGGAATGACGAATGTCTGATACGCAGAGCAACGGAGACATGTCACTAGCCGCTCGTGTTTGTGCGGTGTGTGTTTCAACACCGGTCGTGACGTGGTTGGCCGGGAGGGGTGGGCGATAAACTGTAATAAGGCCGACGGACAGGTTCGATTCGAAGCGAGTCCCGTTTATCCGCAAGTGTCGCAAAAGTAGGCGCATCTTGTTTGGTTAACGCGTACGACGGAAGATGAGGAGCCGTCCTTGTGAATCAACACTTTGTGCGGTGTGGATTTGTGAATCCGCCCAAGTTTTGGTGTGGTTTTGGGTATCGTGGTATAGGTTAGGTCGGCAGACATGGGTAACATTTTCATTATCAACGACTCAAGAACCAACTATGCTGAATTACCGTGGCCCGGACGATGGTTTTATGGTGCAATTGATGGGGATTGTACACATTGACACGTTTGGGCTTTTTGGTAGCGACAGACTTGTCGCATCATGCTTGGAGGTAGGCAAGCTTGAATAATGCACTGCTTGTTCTAGATACTACGTACTACTTGGGCAATATGTTATATGTGCCTGTGTATGTGCCTGGCATACATGCACCCTCTTCGTACCAACACACCATAGACACGAGAACCACCCCCATGACATTCAAAATAGCCGAATGCATCAATTTTGTCAAGATCCGAACGCACAATCATTATTGTAACAAATGATACCAGCAAGAAGCAGCCACATCCGGGACCTACCCTGGACTGATTTTGCGTGATCCGGGCCGAAACGGGCCGCCACGCCGCCATCAGACCCCACCATCGTCGTCGTTTATGTCGGCTGGCGGAGCATTCATGGCCGCAAAACTCCAGGTTTCAGCATGGCATTCTGTGATCTATACTGGACTGCTACCATCACTCATCCATACTACTCTCCAATTGGCGGGCCGCCTAGATTACGAGGCCGAAAATAGAAAGTGCAGCTCGAGTTCCAAAGGGGGACATAGCCCATCGTCGGGACCCCAGGAATTTAAAAAAAAAATCAAAAAAATCCGGCGCAGTCGCCCGTCATATACAACAGGCTCCGACAATGGAGGCTGATATCAGAGCCGTGCTTCCCAATATCGACCCGGTCGTCTCCGACTACTCCGTCGGTTACCTGACACACGCCTCCACCGCATGGACCGACGAAGATGAAGCGAGCGGCCTCTCACCGCTGAACGAGGCCGCCGCCGCCATCACCGACCTGCTCCTGTCGGCATCCGGAGAATTCAACTCTGGCGTCCAAGAGAAAGTCAAGCAACTCGTGGAGAAATGGGTCGACAAGTATGCCGAAGCGAATGGCGGCCAGAGATCAGGGCCGTCCATCGTGAAGCGTCTGGACCAGACCATTCAGGTCAGCAGTCAGCGCAACATGTCGTCAACCCTGGCGGTTGCGACTGGTGGCGTCGACCTCGAGTCTGCCAACGCCCGAAAAGTCGAGTCCAAAGTCGATCGAAAGAAGCTGGAAAAGGCCGAGCGTAAAATCGCCGCCAAGCAGCAGAAGAAGACGTTCAAGACGGTCGAATACGAGGCCTCTCGGTTGCTCGATCTTCCAGAGGATACCCAGTCATATGAGGAGTTCTACATGGCTGTCAATCCTCTGCAGATTGGCAACACTGGAGCCAACAAAACCAAGGATATCAAGCTGGATAACATTGATGTGTCGATTGGTGGAACCAGAATTCTCACGGACACAACACTCACGCTGGCATATGGTCATCGGTATGGTTTGGTTGGTAACAACGGTGTTGGTAAATCGACCTTGTTGCGAGCATTGTCGCGAAGAGAAGTCGCCATTCCTACTCACATTTCCATTCTGCACGTGGAACAAGAGGTATGAAATCCTAAAATCAAAGAAAAGAAAAGAAACAGAAACATCACCCCCCCCCCCTTATTTTTTTTTTTTTTTTTTTTTTCGGAAATGGCAGTGCTGATGACCTATATAGCTTACCGGAGATGATACTCCCGCTATTCAGGCTGTGCTTGACGCAGATGTTTGGCGCAAGGTTCTTCTCAAAGAGCAAGATGTAAGTGTTGAAAAACTACGACCACGAAACACAAATGAGGACACACACGTAAATATATATGTATACTGACAAAATGGAAAATAGGAACTCACTGCCGCCCTGGCAGACCTGGAAGCTCGCCGTGCTCCGCTCGCCGACACATCTGCCGACGCTGCCAAGCTCGATCTTGAAAAGGAAACCAAAGATGGCAAACTGGGAGACATTCAAGCAAAGCTGGCCGAGATGGAATCCGACAAGGCAGAATCAAGAGCGGCAAGCATCCTCGCCGGTCTTGGATTTTCAGCCGAGAAACAACAAAATGCCACCAAGACTTTCTCTGGTGGTTGGAGAATGCGTTTAGCACTTGCGCGTGCTCTGTTCTGCGAACCTGACTTGCTCTTGCTTGACGAACCGTCCAACATGTTGGACGTCCCATCCATTACCTTCTTGTCGCAGTATCTGCAAGGCTATCCCAGCTCCGTGCTCGTGGTTTCTCACGACCGTGCATTCCTGAATGAGGTCGCCACGGATATCATTCACCAACACTCGGAGCGACTTGACTACTACCGCGGCGCAAACTTTGACTCCTTCTACGCAACTCGTGAGGAGAGAAAGAAGATTGCCAAGAAGGAGTACGAGAACCAGATGGCCCAGAGAGCCCACCTGCAGGCCTTCATTGACAAGTTCCGGTACAACGCGGCCAAGTCATCCGAAGCACAGTCTCGCATCAAGAAGCTGGAAAAGATGCCCGTGCTCACACCACCGGAAGCAGATTACAGCGTCAAATTCACGTTCCCGGACGTCGAGAAGCTCTCACCACCCATCATCCAAATGTCCGAAGTCACATTCGGCTACACAAAAGACCAACCTTTATTACGCAATGTCGACTTGGACGTTCAGCTAGACTCCCGCATTGGCATCGTTGGTCCCAACGGTGCGGGTAAAACTACAGTTCTCAAGCTGCTCATCGGCAAGTTGGAGGTCACGTCCGGTCTCGTCACGGCCCATCCACGACTCCGCATCGGCTTCTTTGCACAGCACCACGTGGATGCATTGGACTTGACCGTCAGCGCCGTCAGCTTCATGGCCAAGACATATCCCGGCCGAACGGACGAGGAGTACAGAAGGCAGCTCGGAGCATTCGGTATCACTGGCACGACTGGTTTGCAGAAGATGGCTTTGCTCTCTGGTGGTCAGAAATCCAGAGTGGCATTTGCTTGCCTGGCCCTCACGAACCCTCATATTCTTGTGCTCGACGAACCGTCCAATCATCTCGATATTGAAGCCATGGATGCCCTGGCAGATGCCCTGAGGGCGTTTCAGGGCGGCGTTCTCATGGTTTCCCACGACGTCACCATGCTGCAGCTGGTGTGCACGTCGTTGTGGGTGTGCGATAAGGGCACGGTCGAGAAGTTTGACGGTGACGTGCAGGCTTATAAGAAGAAGATTTCGGCCCAGGCCGATGCGGCCGGCGTGGTCAAGGCGCATTAGGATGTACATGCATACTCGGGTTAATAGTAGATAGGGTACCTACCAACCTAGGCGGGACATATGATGATGAATTCCGTCTTGTTCACGTCCATTTTGCCGATCATGACGTGTGGCCCTTTCTGTGTCTGTCTGTTTGGTTGAGCTCATGATCTCTGGCTTCGAAATGCTTTCCCGTGCCACAGTTTGCCAGTATCTGTACGTGATGGTGAAAGTGACAAGTTTGCTTTCTTATTTTTCGTGACTTCTCTGGCCGCTGCTCCCGGCCGTGTTTTGTGACACCAGCCACGACGGTTTGTGCCTTTTGACCACTCCCTCGTTGGGGAAGAGAAAAAACCCGAGAATTGATGCCCCTCGAAGCCACCGGGGCACAGAGGCACATTGGCACAGCCAGTCAGCACGCGGTGCCTGAGATGGCGGCCTTTCCATATCGAGCGATGCACAGACCACATTGGTCTGGTGCGTAAACAAGCGAAAGTGGTGGCCCCGCACCTGCTCTTCTCACTGCCAGCTGCCAGCCCCAGTCTGGCGGTGAATCCCTTTTTCCAATTCGTCTCCAACAAAAAATCAACACCTCCGCGCCCCCCCGGCTTGATCCTCGACTGATTCCATACTTTCCCACCTTCTGCCGGATCGTGAAGCTGGACCAGACTCTCGTGATCCTCGTGCAACGTCTTTTCTCTCGCCCAATCTCTCAGACTTCTTCCGTTTTGTCAACGATAAATCGCCAAAATGCGTGAGATTGTAAGTCAAACCCTCTCGCTGTGTTGGCCCAAGAGGGGGGAAAGGGGGGGAAGTTTGTTCCCTCCCTCCTTGACGCGTTCCAAGCGCTGAGCCCCTGATTTTGTCACCCCGCCGTGCAAATGCCACATCTTGCAGGCTCGACGAACCATGATTTTTGAGGACAACTTGAGATCAAACCAATTCGTTTGTTGATTTTTTTTTTCTTTCTTCACCTTGGCTAACCTCTTTCTTTCTTTCTTTCTATTCTTTTCCCCTCAAATAGGTTCATCTTCAGACCGGTCAGTGCGTAAGTAACGAAATCTATCGGCATCGAATGGCATGAAAACAAACTAGAGACTCACGTCTTTCGACAGGGTAACCAAATTGGTGCTGCTTTCTGGCAAACCATCTCCGGCGAGCACGGCCTCGACAGCAATGGTGTTTACAACGGCACTTCGGAGCTCCAGCTCGAGCGTATGAGCGTCTACTTCAACGAGGTGCGTAACGATGAGGAAAGAATTCTTCTCTCTACACAACTCCCTACACGTTGTCGTTATGGAAAACGATGAGATAGCAAGGAACGCATGCAAAAGCAATGTGTACAAAATGCTAAACTACGCGATAGGCCTCTGGCAACAAGTATGTTCCTCGCGCTGTCCTCGTCGATCTGGAGCCCGGTACCATGGATGCCGTTCGTGCTGGTCCTTTCGGTCAGCTTTTCCGCCCCGACAACTTCGTCTTCGGTCAGTCTGGTGCCGGAAACAACTGGGCCAAGGGTCACTACACTGAAGGTGCTGAGCTGGTTGACAATGTCCTTGACGTTGTTCGTCGCGAGGCTGAGGGATGTGACTGCCTTCAGGGTTTCCAGATCACCCACTCTCTTGGTGGTGGTACCGGCGCTGGTATGGGTACCTTGTTGATCTCCAAGATCCGCGAGGAATTCCCCGACCGAATGATGGCCACTTTCTCCGTCGTTCCCTCTCCCAAGGTCTCGGACACCGTCGTCGAGCCCTACAATGCCACTCTCTCCGTTCACCAGCTCGTTGAGAACTCGGACGAGACCTTCTGTATCGATAACGAGGCTCTGTACGATATTTGCATGCGTACTCTGAAGCTGTCCAACCCCTCTTACGGTGACCTGAACTACTTGGTCTCCGCCGTCATGTCTGGCGTCACTACCTGCCTGCGTTTCCCTGGTCAGCTGAACTCTGACCTGCGTAAGCTGGCCGTCAACATGGTTCCTTTCCCTCGTCTGCACTTCTTCATGGTCGGATTCGCTCCCCTGACCAGCCGTGGTGCCCACTCCTTCCGCGCCGTTAGCGTTCCTGAGCTCACTCAGCAAATGTTCGACCCCAAGAACATGATGGCTGCTTCCGATTTCCGAAACGGTCGCTACCTCACATGCTCCGCCATCTTGTAAGTGCAACCGCGAAATGAAAAAAAAAAAAAAAAAAAAAAAAAAAAGTCTTGATTTCAGTGAAAGTAATAGTGCCACAACGACTGACATGACTGAATTTTCACAGCCGTGGCAAGGTCGCTATGAAGGAGGTCGAGGACCAGATGCTTAACGTACAGAACAAGAACTCGTCCTACTTTGTTGAGTGGATCCCCAACAACATTCAGACTGCTCTCTGCGCCATTCCTCCCCGTGGCCTCAAGATGTCTTCTACCTTTATCGGTAACTCCACCTCGATCCAGGAGCTCTTCAAGCGTGTTGGTGAACAGTTCACTGCCATGTTCCGTCGCAAGGCTTTCTTGCACTGGTATACTGGCGAGGGTATGGATGAGATGGAATTCACTGAGGCTGAGTCCAACATGAACGATCTTGTTTCCGAATACCAGCAGTACCAGGATGCTGGTATTGACGAGGAAGAGGAGTATGATGAGGAACCTCCTGCCGAGGACCTGGAGTAAAGGGACCGCCGACTTGTTTGCACTCCGTCATTGTAGCTATACTCGATCCGTAAGGAAGGTCTGAACGAGGTTTTAAAACAAAGAGCCCCCTTTTAGCGACTGTGCCCCCGCCTTAGAAGCATTGTCCGCCGTGTATAAAAACATATAGCCACGAGGAAAGCTCTGGTATATCAATTAATATATTTACAGAGGAAAACGTGTATGGCGCAATTGACGCTTGTTATGTATCTGTCTGGTCATTACAATGTGTATGTGAGAAGTAACGGAAGTTGATTGGAAGCTCGTAATCCTGGGGTTGAGTTCAAGCAAGCCAGGTGTGCACGTGATTGCATGACTAAGCAGCCAAAAAGTGGACGGGATGTGTGTGTCGAGGCCGACCTTGAAGAATAATAAGTGGCACCTCGAGACGAAGAAGGCCTCCCTCATCCATTGCGTTGGCAGAAGAAGGCAAACGCAATGGCCTCCAAATTGGTCCCCAATCGCGGCGGGCTGATGGGCCACGTCCTACGCTCGTCGACCTCGTCGTGCTGGGGTGCGGCCCTGCCCGGATTCCTCGTGCCAGCGTGGCAGAGGCAGAGGCAGAGGCAGACGACGCCACGGCAATTTTGCACGACGACGAAGCGACCTTCGAAGCTGGGTCGCACGCCCATTACGATTCCGCCGGGCGTGGAACTCTCGATGAGCGATTTGAAGACGGTCCGGATCAAGACTTCGTATAGACCTGCGCTGAAGAGGACTATTAATGTGAAGGGGCCGTTGGGTAAGTCTATGGGTGGAATTATGGATTTTCTGGACGTGTGGTAGGGGATGAAGTTGTTGAATTTTTTTTTGTCGAAAGAAGAAGAAAAAAAGGAAAAGCAAAGGAAACAAGATGAGAAAAAAAGAAAAGGAAACGGAAGATGACAAAAAAAAAAAAACATCTACACCACTATATGTGCTGACACAACACGTACTGATGTTTTTTTTTATAACTAGGAGAATTAAATCTCGATGTGCCTGAATTCGTGAGCCTGCGGCAGGATTTGGAGAACAAGACGGCGCTGTTGAGTGTCGAGGATGCGAATATCAAGGACCAGCAGATGATGTGGGGTATGTTTTCATGAACCTGTCAATGATGATTGATTACTCCCTGTCCTATTTCCCACGAAAAATAACCGCACCCCACGAGGACTCGAAGATACCCAGACAATCTTGTACATACTCACCCCCCCCTTTAGGAACTTCATGGTCCTACCTGAACAACTACGTAATGGGCGTGTCAGAAGGCCACACCGCGATTCTGCGCCTGGTGGGCGTGGGATACCGAGCGAGCGTAGAACGCCGCGCCGCAAAGGAGCAGTATCCTGGCCAGAAGTTTCTGTGTCTGAAGCTGGGGTTCACGCATCCGGTGGAGGAGCCGATTCCGCGGGGCGTGACGGTGACGACACCGTCCCCGACGAGGGTGTTGCTGGAAGGGACGGACCGGGAGGCGATTATGTCGTTTGCGGGGACGGTGAGGATGTGGCGGCCGCCGGAGCCGTACAAGGGGAAGGGGGTGTTTATTAACGATGAGACTATCAAGTTGAAGCAAAAGAAGATCAAGTAGTTTTTTAGATC
>SRPU01001226.1:0-10495 GCA_018360185.1 Claviceps lovelessii
TTTTTCCTCCCTTCTCTCTTCCTTCCTCCTCTGACCAACACCCCAAAGACAAGAAGGCTTCCACGCCTTCTACAAAGGCATCACCCCCCGCATCATGCGCGTCGCCCCCGGCCAGGCCGTCACCTTTACCGTCTACGAGTACCTCAAGTCCAAGCTCGAAAGCAGCAACCTGTCCTTTGTCGCCGGAACGTTTGAGGAGTAGACGCACGAAGCACCCATGTGTTGGGATTCAGAGGCAAGTATATATATAGAAATAATAGGGGCTAAAAAAAAAAAAAAAAAAAAAAAAAAAAAAAAAAAGCCAAACCAGGCCTTGTCGAGACAGCTGCATCTTGCCTTCTTCTTTCCTTCCTCGGTTTTGCTCATTCAACCTTTGCCATGCATAGAGCTACGTCACGTAGCGGTAGACTCACGACTCACGTAAGAAAGACGGCCAGGAAGGGGCAGGCGGGAGCTCAAGGGACAAATATCTTTCAATCAAACATTGCAATTGTTTCTTCTTTTTGTTTCTTTCTTTTTTCTTTTACCTTTTTTTGCACTCAACAAAACTCTTGTTTGGTTCTTGTTCCCTGCATGTTCTCTTCCTCTCCTTTCATGTTGATTTTCTCTTCATCTTCGTCAAAAGTGCCTGCATCAACACTATCCTCTATTGTCCCATCATTCAGACTCCACCAATAACTGCTCATCGGCCGGGACGCTTCGGCCGACTGAACCCAGTCCTCGTCGTCGTCTTGGGGTGCAAATCATTCAGCACGGACTGCTCTGTAATCTCCCCAGGCTCTTCCACCTCGAATTTCTTCTCCACTGTCAGCCCAGCTTCCTTTTCGGCGATTTCCAGGACCGCTCGCTTCATCAGCGGGTACAGCATGCGATTCTTGATGGACTTGTTGCCCGGTGTGAGGGGGCACGTGTAGAAGAAAAGGATCGGACATTGCTCGGTGCCGTTGTGCCTGTGGTTGAATTTGAACAGGGTGAATCGTGGCTCGCTGCTGGAAATCACGCCCGATAGCTCGCTAATCGACGACGGCCGCGGTGATTCGTCGACCAGTTCGACAGACTCCCTTTCGGCATTGATTTTCTGTCCCAGTAGGCGCTGTTGTTAGAAGCCATCCGTCGGGGGAAAAAAAAAAGACATATATACTTTTTCTCTTCTTCTTTTGTCACTTACCAGCATAACAACCGTTCTCCCCCCTTCCTCGTTAAGCTCATGCAGAGCAGCAAGAGCGTCCTCCGCCACGGGCATGGCAAAGCTCTTGCTCAGATGAATCTCCCGCGTGCCCGTCCCAGACCCCGCCTCCTGTTCAGCCCGCTTCACCTCTCCCAGCGTCTGCTCTTCCTCGGTCAACGGAGCAGCCAGCTTGCTGTGCGCGTCGTGCTTCTTGAACCCCCCTTCCGTCAGCTCCTCGGCCGAGTTGGCGAATATCGTCTCCCGAAAGTGCTCCGAGCCCAGCTCGCGCACCAACGCCAATCTCGTCGATGCAAACAACATCTTCTGCCTCACGGGGGCCGAGTCCGGCACATACGTCACCGCCACCAGACTCGGCTGCTCGGCATGGCGTTTCAGGAGAAGGTACAGCGCCGCATCCGCTTGCAAATGGCCTGTTAGCTGCGCGAGATTATCGGCAAACGATTGCGAAGTCGACTGCAGGGTGGCGGTAGGCACGAGCGATTCCTTCTCGATGCCCACGACCAGCCCAAAGATTGATGACGAGGAGAGCAACGAGTTGAACTCGGCCTGGAGTTCCTGTGACGCTGCACGCGCGCCGCGTGTCTGTCAGTGACTTGAAATCAACCATTTATGCAGAGGACTCAGCAGCCTACCTGAAATGCCAGACTGCATGGTAAAGAAGAAGGAAAAGCTGCTTCTGATGGCGGAGGAACTAAGTAAACAACGACAAGTCCCTTTGTTGCGTAGTAGTATGTTCTGGGTTATGTAGCTACACGTAACCTCCCCGCCCGGCCAGGTGGGGTTGACCACCGGACCGTTGCCCCCGCAATGCTAGGAACACGATACATGTCACCACACCACATGCAGTTGGCAGCGACCAGACATCACATGACACATGACCAACACACATGCATCACCATGTTTCTACATTTTAACTCTTTTTTTTTTTTTTTTTTTTTTTTTTTCACGAGCGTCGAACTTTGATCCCCAAGCCCGTGTGTGAAAGTACGGCAGTCAGTTTTGTCATGGTGTGCCACAATTCTGACCGTGAAAACATCCGAGGCTCTAATTCCTGACTCTGCCCTGGCCCTCGACAAACCTGTTTCTAACTCTAAACCCCTTTTCCACTCTGCATTTGCATCATGTTGTGCGGATATAGTAAAGTGTTAAAAATGCAACAGAAGCCATATACGATAATGCCACGGCAGTAGAGTCCGAGGCTTTCTAAATACCATCTACACTCGCAATGCACACATTTTGGCACAGTCCAAGTAACAATAATTCTTTTTCATTACATTGGCGACAAGCATTAGGTTATCGGGTCTATAAAACATTTCCGACCACTGAGGGACTAAGTGGCTTTCAATTTGCACATCAGCTATCAACTGACTTCCAAAAGTGTACCAAAAAAAAAAAACGCCGCCCCCTTCAAACGAGATGCTCCTACTGGCTGGTGGCCTAACTTCTCCCACTTAACTAGTAAAGCCTGATTCATACCACGGCAGACTTTTAAACAATGATTGCTGCAATCAAAGCCAGCCCGCCAATAGTCGCCAGCGGAGGAACCATGCTGTGCGTAGAATCTGATCCAGTCACCTGAACAGGCACTGGCGGCTGTCCGGTCGGCGTGACAAGGTCAGAGGGACGAGTCCACAGTGTGCTTGCTGATACATAATTGGGAGTCTCAGCAGTAGCGCCAGACGTGCTGTTAACCGTTTCGGGTGCCTGCTGCCCCGATATTTTGGGTTCGGGGTATTCCTGGGCCGTTGGGACAGGTGTTGTGTCTGAGCTGTACATTTCGGGAGCTACAGTGCTTGGGCTTTCGGGAGCAGAAGAAATCGATGTCCTGATGCTCGTGGTGAAACCAACAGAGTCTTCGGTACAGGTTCCCGTGGTTTGTGGGACTGTCAACGTAGACAAATCTTCTAGACGGGAGGTGTTCTCCGATGGACATGGTGTAGTAGCCCCTCCCGACGGAGGCGCCACAGTAGTCAATGACACAGAAGTCCGGGCTTCCGAGGAAACAAGGACCGAGCTGAATGTGCTTGGAGCTTCGGGAGCTGGACCAACCGGGGAGATTAAGCCTCCAGTCTGCTGTGCCTCTGTCCCCGGGGCTTCGTCTGAGGAGGTGAAGGGTTCTGAAGCTGCCGAGAGCACAGACGGTGCCGGTGTAGAAGTTATCTGTGATGTCATAGTCTGAGACTCCTGACTCACTGCGTCGGTTTTCGTGTAAACATTGGCGATCCCTGGGCCTTCCGCTGGGCAGGTGCTGCCACACATGCCATGAGATGGATCCCCGTCACAGGGAGAGTTGCAAACACTTTCATCAAGTGGCTTGATTACGTTGGCGTCATCTCCACAACGGCATTCACTAACAGGAGGTCAATCATACAAGTTTCATCAGAGCCTGCAGAAAATGGAACTTACGTTGGGAGCAGGGCAGCGAACTGATGGCCCTGACAAGCTTTTTGGCATGACTCTGGAGTCAACGCGCAACCGTTCAAGTCGACAGGCGAAGAAAAGCAAGACAGGTCGATAGATGAACATCCATGATACGCAAATGAATTAGTAGCGTGATTGAACTGGCCCAGCACGCTGCTGAAGCCACAGATGGCGAGCACTAGGACACGCATTTTAGGTTCGTCGTAGTGGAAGAACAATTTCAAGGGACGAGGTCGTGAGAGATGTCTTGAGCGCTGGTTCCATGTACTGAAGGAGAGACAACTATGGATAAGGGACCTGAATGAAGGACAAGAGTCGGAGAGGTTGAAAGAATACAAAATAGAGAAAGTTTGAAATTTACGCTCAAGTCTCTAGGGAGTTTGGCGAAGGACTTGTCACAGTTCTGACTTTGGTTCCTGCTTCTTGTGGGAGAAAAAAAATATATTCACCTCTCGCCAGGGAAAGAGCAAGACCAGACACAATGAAACCCTGGAACTGACAGCTGTCTGCACTGCCAAACCAGCTGGCACCTGCCACGCAAACCGGGCTTCTGGCGCCTTCTTAGACCCCGACATCAGCTTTTGAGGTAGGTACTGAGGTAGAGCCTAGAAGTTAGGTGTAAATCAGGTACCTAGGTACCTATATTGAGTTCACAGCCAGAGTCTCAGAATTTCGAAAAAAAAAAAAAAAAAAAAAAAAAAAAAGCCGAAACTTAGGACGAGAGGTAATATCACGGAAACAATCCGCGTTTTTCTGTGTATGAAACGAAACCGTCCCTCACGTGAGGCGGTTCACGTTGAGGTAGCATAATTCCTCATACACATGCGGGAGGACATGTTTTCTCTGCATCATGATTCATGAGCCATCGGCTGGCCAAAGCGACAGTGGCAGATTGTACCAAAGACCTGCGCCTCCTTGGTTGACCTTCACATTCAAGGCAGACCGCTGCTTTGGTAGTGGTGGAGATCTGACAGCAAGCAGGAGTACGTAGCTCAGAAAAGCGCACGTGCCAGACCCCGTGATAGCCGCGGTCAGCAGGTGGATCATTGTCAGCTTCCACGTGCCCCACAACCATCAGGGCTCGAAACCCCCATCTTAGCGACCCCGTTGGCAATTGCGCAAAATCTAAGCAAGTATCTGAGCCTCTGATCAACCACTCGAAGTCACCACCACCGTCGAGCACCAGCAGTCAAGATGAGCGCCCAGGCCTTGAACAAGATCGCTGCCAACAGCCCTTCGCGGCAGAACCCCTCCGAGCTTGAGCAGCAGATTGCTCAGGCTCTCTACGATCTCGAGGCCAACACTGCCGACCTCAAGGTTGCCCTGCGACCTCTGCAGTTCGTCTCTGCTCGTGAGGTGAGAACTTGATGAAAGAAGAAAACCTAGATCCTCCGCCCATGGCGTCTCTCGAGATCCTGTTTCCAAAAGAAAGCTATACAACGGCTACGACAAGCGCTTCCCCCTGATGTTAGAAGGCAATGCGAAAAAAAAAAATGAATGGCCCATCGCTTCGATTTCGAGAAGGAGAATTGTTTTTTTTTGAAGGACAAATTCGTCTTCAATTGATGAACAAATTCCATCATCTTTTTTTGTTCGGGGGAACGCACGCCGAGCCTGCGTACAATTGACTTCTGGAACAGGACGGGAAGCGGTCCAAGGCAATGTCCTGGAGCTCGCATGCTGACTTTGGGTCTTGGTTAGATCGAAGTTGGCCACGGCAAGAAGGCTGTTGTCATCTTTGTCCCCGTCCCTTCCCTGCAGGGTTTCCACCGCGTTCAGCAGCGGTAAGTTTCGCCCCCTCCCAGACCAAGGTGTCTTGCACATGGCACATACACACGAGCAATCGACTAATCACCATCCATTAATTAGCCTGACCCGCGAGCTCGAGAAGAAGTTCTCTGACCGCCATGTCCTGCTCCTCGCTTCCCGACGCATCTTGCCCCGCCCCAAGCGATCTGCCCGCTCTCGCAACACCCAGAAGCAGAAGCGCCCTCGTTCCCGCACCCTGACTGCTGTTCACGATGCCATCCTCGCCGATCTTTGCTTCCCCGTTGAGATTGTCGGCAAGCGCATCCGCACCAAGGAGGACGGCAGCAAGCTCCTCAAGGTCGTGCTTGACGAGAAGGAGCGTGTCGGTGTTGACTACAGACTCGACACCTACGCCGAGGTTTACCGTCGTCTGACGGGCCGCAACGTCAACTTCGAGTTCCCCCAGAGCGGCAGCACCGAGTAAAAGAAGTTGGCGAAAATAATTTGAGCATTGCATGACAATTCTTGGGACGTTGGGAGTGCTGGTATTTCATCTGTCACATATGATGGTTGGTCATTCCAACAAAAATGGGCTTGGCGTCTTGTGGATTAAGGTAGCTTGATAATGATACGAGCCACCGCATGATTATTTGATAAACTCACTCAACCACCACCGTTATGCTCAAAAAATGAAAAGAAAAGTAACACAGCTACTTTTGCGGGGTATCTTGGTCTAGTCTTCGTTTTTTTTTTTCCCCTGGTCTCTCATGCATGAATTTAGTCGTGACTGATGCGTCCTACGCCAAGTACACACCAATATGCCAACTCTCTTTTCTCGCGTGTCTCCTTGTCCTTACCCGACACTGTGCTTATGTCGTGTTGGATATCGGCCTCCCACTCCATCCGCACAAACATGGGTATCTCCAAAACATCTTCGTCCTCCTTGAGAGGGCTATCATTCCCTTCCTCAATATCGCGGTCCTCCAAGCCGTTTCCGGCTTGTGACCGAAGAGATGCTGGAATTACCTCAAGCACGATGCTGACCCAATTGCGACCTCGTTCCCAGATCTTGGCAGCATCCCCTTGACCGGCGCCGTCTGCCTTGTATCGTCCGTCTCTGCCAGCATCCTTCAGAGCATCATCCCACATATCAATGTTTGCGTCAACCTCAAATTCGGGACATAATATCGTGACTTTGCTAGCAAATCGTCCAGGGGTGGTATTTGGCGTCGCAAGAGTGACCTTGATGCTTTCGAAAAGCGGGTTTTTGAATGTCAGAATATATTGACATGGCTTCAGAGGAGAAAGAGGGGCTTCTTCATTTATGGCCGGCTTGAACGTCGCGGGCATTGGTGCAGCAGTGGGCTGCATGGGCCGGATTGTGATGGTGGGTATGTATGACTTGGCTACCAGGCGTATCTTGAATCTCGTTGAGGTGACTTTATTCTCTGGTTTCGAAATGATGTGTCGACATGCCGTGCATCGTTTTGAACGCTTTGTACGAAGAAGGTACGGGATGGGCCGCAGCTCGTCCTGAAACCTCGATGAAGACATCTGCTGAGTGCGCTGGTCTGCAGTCGTAGTGGTGCGCCAACCATTGTTCATCATTTTCTTCACCATGGCAGATTCGTCCAAAAGTGCCAGTTTCAAGCCTTCCTCTGTGTGCAGTGCCTCGCGCATCACATCTGTTGGACCCTGCTGTAATCTTCCTGCATGGCCCCTGCCGGTATAGAGTGACATGATTCTGGACAGGGCTGCGGGAGAGGAGAAGCCAATGCTGTCATGCAACGGCATGCCTCCCAGCGAAGCATTGGCATCTGTGAGCTGCTCCTGATAAAATAGTTTGAGGGCGGCAAAATGCAAATCTCGATCGACCTGGTCGTCCGGCATAGGTGCAACATCTGGGTTTTCCTTGCGCCTCTCCTTGACGTCCTTGAGTGTGATTTTTCGCGTCCCGCCATTGTCCATCTTGGTGAGCTGTGAGTGTATGCCGCTGGGGCGATCGAAGTCTATGCCAATCTCCGTCGATGACCAGTTGCAATACTGGCAGAAGAGTGCATAGGGACCGCCATTGGGATTCTGCTGTCCCTCGAGTGCGGGACCATTGGCATCAGAGGCGGGCTGCAACGAGCCGACCTGCAACGGGCCAATGCAGACTGGGCATTGATAGCAGCTTCGCGTACATCTGTCTTGTAATCAGCCAACATGCACTTTACTAGAAATTATCCTCTCTAGTCCTAGGTCCTTGGGTAGAGAACTACCTATTGCCTTCACTGCGCAAGTTGCTGCTTGGAACCTCGAACAAGCAATTTGGACAGTAGTAGGTGACAATTTCCTCGGTCACGCATCTGGGACATCGTATCTGCTGGCAATCCTCGCAATACAAGAGGTAGTCGATAGGATATAGACTGTAGTTGGAACGCGGGGCACGAGGATCGAAGGTTCTGTCGTCGTTCTCGTCTGCCTCTTCACTCCCCAAGCAATTGCCACTACCGGACAGGGACAGGTCGGAGCAGGGACATTGGATAAAGGTGTACGGAATCGAGTGCGCCATTGTTGACGCCTGTCTCTGGTAGCCCGAGGTTGGAGAAGGGTCGGGTCGGGTCTGGTATGAGCTTCGCTGAGCTGCTAGTCAGGTGACTGCATGCATGTGGGTGTGGACTCTGGAGTGTGCAAATGTTGTGCCACACGAATGGATGATGATCATTGATGGCAGAGTCCAGACCAGACTGTGCAACTAGCGCGCAAAGGGGGAAGGAGCCGCGGTTCGTTCCTGACCTTGTGCGACATTCAAGTTGGGCAATTTCCATCTACGACGCCAACATCTGGATGCTGACTCTGGCTGGCACGGTTCCCCCTCGTCGCCCGTCTCGCCCTTGTCGTCCTATCGTCCTATCGTCCTTTTGTCCTTTCGCCCTTTCGTCCTTTCGCCCTTATCCCCTTGTTGCCTTCACCGACAATACCCGGAAACTTGTACTAGTGCTCTAGAGAAGCGACTTGTATGCTTACATCCCTGTGAGTTCGCGCTGTCCCTACCTCAAGAGAAGCACCAGCGTGATGTGATGTTGACGGACGCATGTCATGGCAGACCTTCATAACTACCTGTGCAAATCCACACTTACGAGCGCAGTCGAATGTGGAACTTTTTGAGAAATTCTGGACACAATTCAGAAGCTGCACCGCTACCACGCCGTGCTCTAATTCCATGTGCTTATTTGGTGAGGCGACGGCAATAATCCCATGTTTAGCATGCTGTGCTCGACTAAGCCACATGCATCAATGCATCACCGGAAAAAGATTGTCATTGAGCGCATGCCAAATGCTACTGTATCACTATCAAAAAAACAAGTTCACACTCTGTGCCGCTGCAACGAAATACTCCAGAAGCACTGCCAGACATACCAGACAATTCTACTTCCACCTGTGTGCGGATCCGCAAATTGCTAAGCAACACCGCTTCAACGCGCGACTCTTTTGTGCTACATGGGAAATGAGGCATGCCCTTACGATAGCAATACCGCTTCGCGCTTCTCGACCCCTTTTTTTGGTATTCTAAAGTGTCGGTTGTGGTAAAAGTGGTTCCGATGTCCCTCGTGGCTGACGAATCCACCAAATCCACCCCTTTGTCGAAAACTGGGATTTGTGCCAGCAGCATGCCAAGAACATGGCACCAAAAAAAACCCCCCACGCACATTATGCTCTGCTGCGGCAGGAGTGAGGGTCGTATCGTTGCTCCTGGCCATCGCAGCGGCCAACCTTTGACGTATTCGTCAGTTTGTCAGCCGATCAAGGTGCCGAGTTGATCGGCTCGGGCCTGTATGCACAATGACAACAATGCCACGCTGCCATCTTGCCACGCCGCCACCTTGCCACGCTGCCTCGGTGCCGAGATGTTGAGACGGCAATCCAAGTTGTGGAAAAACCAGGGCAGGAGGACGAGCAGAATCCATGCCCCCACCAACCGAGCATCACGGCGGCGAACAAGGCGGCGTATGATTCATGTCGTTCTCGTCTGACCAAGCCGACCTCTGCCCTATGCCATCCGCATTACAACTGCCGGCCTGCTTTCAATTTCTGGCCTGAATAAAGCGTCAAACACATCAAAGCTTACACCCCCGTCATACACACCAGCAGACGTCCAATATGGGCCGCGGATTGTGATACTGGACGGCCAGTGTACTGACAAAAGCCTCTGGCTGGAGCTGAACCCATTCATTATCCCGTAAAAGTCAGCACAGCAGCTTACACAATCTGCGCACATCGTGTAATTTCTCCACGGCCAGCCAGGGCGGAGACTAGCTCAGCAATGAACATCTCAGCTGTCCGTCGAATGTTCAAGATAATGTGGGCCGGGCTCCTCCGATCGACATTGCATCCTCCGCATGACACCGAAATTGCCGCCCTTTGACATGCTGACTTTTTTTACGAAGATAACTGGGCCTGCGTCTATACCAGGCCATTGTGTAATGCCTTTTTCAACCATGGACGGCTAAATCTGATCATAAAGGCAATTACCCTGCCCTACCCTGCCTTGCTGCCTCATCGCGAGCCCGTCGAGCCTGGCTTCTTTCTGGATCCAAAATTATTACAACTACCTCTTTACGAGACGCTGCTCTTTCCACTCCATTTCACAAGTGACACCAGCCGCGCGGCTGTTCCAAGCTCGAAACACGCATGGGAGTGGATAAGCGCGAACGCTTTGACTAAGCAGGGCAGCGGGAAGCCTTCGGGTATTATCATTATATTTATCATCATCATCATCATTATTATTATGAGTCTCTCGACAAGCTTCCCAGCACATTGTGGAGTACAGAATCCTTCAGATGTCGAATAGGTGCATCTCGTCGTCGTTTTCCGATCCCCCTTCGGGCATGACACCAAACGTCAATGAACTTGAAACATTGCATTCATCATGCTTCTAGTCTCATCACGGGTGCCTTCAAAACCCAGTAGACCTCCCAGTCGTCGCGGCTCTGGCTTGAAGACCTACCTGGATGCCACTGCCACCAATAACCGCTTCTTGACTTCGCTTTCAAGCATGACTTTGAAGCGATGGAATGGAGCAAAGCAAATCTGCACGAATTGGGATGCTTTACAAGAGGTATCTCCTGAACCCGAAACCCCCTCCCTTCTCCA